>JAEIFJ010002702.1:247500-549713 GCA_018903435.1 Leucophenga varia
AGTCAACACCGAACTACGCGAATGTATTTTCACCAAAATTAGTAGCAAAAAAAAAAAAAAAACCAAAAGAAGAAAAACAATCGAATTCTCTGTTTTTTAGTGAGTAGTAACAAAAAAAAAAAAAAAATAAATAAATAATTATATATATTTATATATTTAATGTATGAAAGAATGGGCGGGCGGGGGATTTTAATGCTTGTATGAAAAAAAACCTTTTTTATTTTAAATTTAATTTTTTTATTTATACTATTTATTTTTTTTATTAAAAACTAAATATAGACATAAAAAAAAAAGAAAATTTTTTTGTAAAAAATAAAAACATAAAAAAATGTCTAACATCAAATTGAACGGAAAGGTTTGACACAACTTGACGCCAAAACACTGCCAGAGCGAGTTTCAAAGCGCGCCAGAGTTAGAAGCAAAAGAGTTAAAAGAGAGAATTGTATGAATATGATAAAAATATGATAAATGGATTTTAAAGTTGATGAACGATAAAATTGAAAAAAAAATGTATTTTAAATGTTTGTATATTTCTCATCTCAACCAAACACACAATCACTTAGATACACTGAAAAAAAAACAAAAACAAAACAAATTATTATGAAAAGCAAAGGCATAAAAATAATTTAAATGTAAAGGTTATGATGCAATTACACTGTGCAATAATTAAAAAAAAAATGTTGCACAGTGTAAAATATAAATTGGATCTATTTTACTTTATATAAAAAATAAATAATGGGGTTTCTTTCTATTTTAATCTTTAAAAAAATAAAATACTGCTTAATTAATTTTTATACAACAAATGATCTCAGCATTGATTTCTTTTTTATTGAAAAAAAAAAAATAATAAATAAAAAATAATAATAATAATAATAAACTTTTACTCATTTGCAACGAATGCAACAGCAAACAAAAAAAAAAAAAAAAAAAACAATTTTAAGCTAAAATATAAAAAAAAAATATGAGCCCACTGATAAATATTTTTTTTTTTTTTAGTTAAATTTATTATTTTTTCAAAATTATTTAAAAATTCTAAGCGCAGCGCATAAATTTTATGCACAAAAGCTCAATTACAAAATTAAGTAAATAAAATATTTATTTTTTGTAGATATTTCCTATAGAATTTATGGCATGCGCTTAATTAATTAATTATTTTTATTTAATTAATTAAAGACAACCAAACACATACAATAAGTTTTCCGCACACTTAGCAAAAAAAAAAAACAAAAAAAAAATCAACTTTATTAATAATAAAAAAATTGTAGTTTAAATGAAAAATCTGAGAATCGTGTTTAAATTTTAATAAATTAAATAAATTAAATGAGCAACTGTGAGAGCAAATATATAAAAAATTTTGTTAGACTCTTTCATTCGATTATAACTTTCAAAATATTTACGCTGTTTTCTAAGATTTGACTTTAAAATAAAATACATATTTTCAGCTGTATGGCATATTTTATTATATTAAATTCGTTCGATTAGTTTCGAAGTTTTAAGCATTTAAAAAGTTACGCTATAAGCAAAACACTCCATACAAAAAGATTATGCTATCATAACTCAACAATGCGTTAACTAATTTCCAAGCGCAAAGCTTATTGAAAAGCTCTTAAGCTTTTATTTACTGAAAACATCTGTTTTATAAACTTTCACAGTGCTTAATTATAATAAAATTATTGTGCAAAATGTCTGTAATCGTTTATATAAAAAAATAAATAAATAAAAGTTAAAAATGAAATGTTTCACAAGCGAACGAATTGTTTTTGTAATCTGGTTGAAAAATAAAAAAAATTAAAAAAATAATATATATTTCAAACTGAAATAATGCATTATAAATAGTTATAAAAAAAAATAAATAAAAAAATATTAAAATAAAAATTTAGTAATAAAAAAAATTCTATAATATATGTAATAAGTAAACACTTGATTTTTACTTATAAGTAAAATACACATGAAATACAAAAACAAAGAACTATTTAGAAAAAAATTAAATTAATTATTAAAATAAATAAAACAGCGATTGATTTTTAATTAAAAAAAAAAAACAACAAAAGTTAAACTCAAAAAAAAAAACAAAAAAAGTAATACAGTGAAGGACTTTAAAATGCAGAAAATATTTAAAATATATATATATGAAAATAAATTAAAAAATAAAGTATATATATATATAAATATATAATACAACAAAACGTGTACATTAAGTAAATTAATTAATTGATTAATGAATAATATTAATGAAAATTAATAACGTTAAGTAATTCTAACGCTTTAGACGCACTTTGATGTGAAAAGTGCGCAAAATATTCAAACTCAAAGTTCTCAAAAACTTATTAAAAAATTATTAAAACTTTTTATTTGAATTTATTAAAAAACATTTTTTTTTAAATTTTTTATTTCAGTTATTAAATTTTTACTTTTCTGTCGCAGTGTATATTTTAATTTTATTTTGTGTATTTTTTTAAATTAATTTCGTTTTTATTATTTTTTTTTTTTATTTATCCACTAAAAACGTATTTAAAACAAAATTTGCAACAAAATAATTAAAATTTATTAAAACAACAGCAGCAAAAATATATTTTAAAAAATTCGCAGAAACTAAATAAAAAAAAAATTAAGCAAAATTAAAATAAAAAACTTTAAAAATAAAAAATATACATTTAGCAAAATCTTTTATTAGTAAATTAAATTTTTATATATGCCACAATAAAAAATATAAACAAACAAAACTGCGAATTGTTAAAAATATTCAATATATAAATTAAATAATTAAAATATTTAATTGTTTTATTATATTTTTTATTTTTTACTTAATTTAATTAAAACATTTTTGAGTACAAAATGTTAAATGTTCGAATGTAGAAGACTCGACGTTATTTTTTTTTCTTCATGTACAAATAATTTTATAGCAATAATCAATTATTAATTAATAATAATTATTAATATAATTTTTTTTATTCTTATAATGTGAAATAACGTACTGAGAAATTATTGTAATTTTTTTCAGTTTAACTAATTTTAAGTTGAAATTCTTAATTCACTTGTGTGTGCGTGTGTATAAGTTCAATGAACAAAAACTTTTTAAAAAGAAATAAAAATTACAAAAACGTCTTAAAACGATTAAATAAAAAATTTAAAACAAAACAAAATATGTGCTTTTCATTTTATTTTTGAAAGAAAATTATTAAATTTATTTTATAGAAGAAACAGATTTTTGTGCTGTTCTGCATTTCAATTTCGTCAAATTGTGCGAAAGTGTTTTGAATTACGCAATTAATTGGCTGCGCTCTTTGAAGAGAGAGAAGTCATAATAGAATTGGAATAAGAATAAAAAGATATAATTACTGTTTTCATATCACTACACGCCGAATCGAAATCGATTGCGCAAAAATTTCGCAGGAAAGCGAATATCGTAACATGACTGCGCATGAATAAAAATAAATACAAATAATTTGTATAAACTTATTTTTTTTTTGTACTTCAAAGCATCTCAATTTTTTTTTTTATTCTTCCTTAACCATTTAATTTGTTAGTGGCAATTCTCATAAACTCTCGTTGAACTCTTTCACACTCATCGAAATAATTGTATGAACAAAAAAATCGGCTAGACTTGAGCTTAATTGATTCAATTCAATTAATTGTTTGCTACAATTCACACAGAATAAAAAATATATTTACTCATATTAATGGAATGAAGCATTAGCTTAGAAATATTTTGGAACGCCTGCGCAGTTGTCGCCAACGCAATTTAATAGACGACGACTTTAATAAAAATAAAAAAAAATATTTCCAGTAATGCGAGTGCGTTATATTTAGAAAGAAAAGTAAGAAAAAATTTAAAAAAAAATAAGTATAATTTAATTAATCCAACGACTTGGCGTATTTCAGCAGCATTTCTACATTAATCGTTTTTTTTTTCTTTCGAACATCTTTAAAGTGAATAAACGTTTTTTTTGTGGAAACGAATTATGTGCAAATTATGTTTTTTATTTTATTTTTTTCCAACTAAAATGGAACAACTGAAGGCGCTTGAGTTGCGTTTGATGTGACTTAAGTGGGCGTATGTCAAGTGGTGCATTAAAGTTAAAAGGGCGGCACTTCACTACGTAGCTGGAGAGCACTTGGAAATTAAAAAAAAAAAAAATTAAACTGGGAAATCTATGAACGTGGTTGACCAATGGCTGCATACATTATATTCTAAAAGTTTTTATAAAGAGTTCCAGAATAAACCAAGAATTGCAGTGAAGTGCTGGCAACCATAAAAAAATAAAAATTTTGCAGCTCACAATTTAGGGTTAGTAAAAATGGAGCGACAGAGCACGATTGAATTTTTTTTTAGGGTTGCCAGCACTTTACTACAAATCTTGCGGCAATTCTGGGATACCCTATATACTCAGTATGTACAAAAGCAGCGAATACTACTTCATAAGCAATTAACTTTTTTTCATTCTAAAAAACCTACTATCTCGTCCATTTTTTCAAAATTTGTATTCTCCTAATCATAAGTAATACAATACAAAATTACATTACGATCGGTTCGGTCAATTCGAAGTTTTATTCAAAAAGTGTTGAAATGGCAGAACCTAAAAGTACTAGTTTCACAAAAATTACTCAATTTTTATCAATTAATTAAAGCGATTGACTTTGCTTCGATCGGTAAACTCTTAATCAAATCCTTCTTACATTCATCAAAGTTTTCGTATTTGTCGATTTATAGAGTACAGCAAGTTTCTGCAACATAGAAAAAAAGGTTTAAAAAATGTTTTTTCTGTTTTTCTACATGAATTTTTAAACTTTTTTAAATCCACTTCAAATTTATTTAAAACCTTACAATTTTCTCTACACGCCCTAAAAATTTCATTGAAATCGGTTAAAAACTCTTTAAATTACAAGAATTTGAAAAAATAAAGGTCCAAAAATTAAAAGTGACGTAATTTCTAGAATTTTGAAGATTTTTAAAAAATACTTGACTGAGCTATTACTACCCCCAAATACTACAAATTGACCAACTTTGAACAAAATCAAAAACTTAACTTGCAACTTTGATCTTTTTCGTATGGAAACTCCCATATATAAAAATTTTTATCTCTTTATGCCGCTTTACCAAACTTCTGATAAAAAGTCCTTCTATTCCGAAACCTTGTCCACATGTGTATCTGTCCGATTGCTCTCTGTTTCGAGTTGGATGCATCCTTTTCTAGTTTCTTTGTTTCTCTGTCATCTAGCGTTTCACATTCCACGCAACATAAATGCGTTCCACCAGGCATTGCAAATTCATGTTGGTTTGCTAAGCTTACCCAATGCACACTGGTTCCAAATTCAAATTTGTTTGGCAGAAATTAAATTTTTTTTGTTTACAATTTAAATATCTAATAAGTACAAATATCGCTTAACCGAGTCTTCTGAAATTTTGTGTGTAAACTCAGTGGGTCTGAGTATTGGACGTAAACTATTTTTCAATCTCCTAAGTGGGATTTTGTGGTGGTTGTGGCCCCCAATAGAATCTTAAATTATTCCAATATTTCCGAGACAACTTATCCGATTTCAATGAAATTTTATAGATGTATGGTATATTTTTTGATCCAATTAACAAGATTTGATAAATTTTTCGTGAATTTTTCGTGAATTTTTGATGAAAAAACAGATTTGTGTCATCAACCACTCTCCGTATTCTCCTGATCTAACACCATGCTACTATTTTCTGTTCCCTAAACTGAAAACTGCCATGAAAACAGCGTTTTACGATGATATTTTTAGCAATTCCAGCAGTCGTGACACAAGCACAAAACATACTGTCATTAAAAAGCGACTAGCTTTTTAACGTGTCAACCAATTTACATGAAGTAGGCAGCGTTTGAAAGGTGAGACCTGTACCTTTCTAATATTATCAACGTTCAATAGATGGCGTTACGTGTTCCATGATTTAAACAATAAGTCCCCTTTTGAAGTTGAACATACTGTGTATGTGAAAAGATACCCTTGGTACCCGATGTCATCGACAGTTCACACAATTTTGGTACATGGTGCCCAGATGATTGCCGCTTATTCACTTTCTGTTGGCTGGCTCGCTGAAAATCCTTCGGAGGCTCGAAACAAATTTTATAAAATTGTTAGACGTTTACATGTACGACAAAATTGCCAAAAAAATAATATTTGTTCAGCAATGATTTCTTAAGATCTCCTAATGTCAGTATTTACCTTGATAAACGAACTTCATGCAGATCAATTTGTAAATTAAATTTCTTATGAGGGGTAGGTGATTTTGGATTATCAAAGCGTAAGGCTTGATCTATTAAAAAATATAAGACATAGGCGGTGAGAAAGGACGAGGCCAAATTTGTCTAAAATTTTTTCGGTTGCTATACAAGCTGTGACTATCAAGTGTACAGACTTATGTGACATGGCCTAATCCCGAGCCTTCTGGAATTGTCATTTCGATTAAGTGAGTTTTCCTTTATTTCGATTTATACACAGTCTCACAGTTCTACATCCAAAAGAAAAAGAACATCTCAAGCTTTTACATTTCGCGCTTAAAAAGCGAAATCATATCTCTCCCTCTCTTCTCTAGTGAATTTAACTTTAATGATCATTAAGCGTAACATCATACAATACTACAGATACACATGAACGTATAGTACATGTATTATATTATTCCATGTAATATTGCTCATCTCCGAAATGATCTCGCTTGCTCTAAACTATTCATAGCAGGTTCATTTTAGTTGCGGTTCTCTATTCGTTGTGCACGGTTCGGCGCACGCAAATATTTCGGGGTAAACAGTTTTTTTTTCCTCTAATTTTGCATTTAGACTAAAAACGAAAAAAAAAATACAACCCCCATACGCGATCAACCCCTGATCGAAGCAAAACTCAACTCAATCAAAAGACGCTGTCTGTTTTTTTTTTTTGTTTTTTGTGCGCGTGCAAAATCTAATAAGAAAATTTAACCGAAACGCAATCGCATAATCGTTGTGTTTTTTGCTTTTTTAGAATTGCGACGACCCAATTGACCCGTTTTGCGACGAATTATTTAATTTGAATTCTTAAGCGTTTGTGTTAACTCAGCTGTGCAACAAAAAAAAAAAAATACATTTTGTGTTTTCAAGATTTAATTAATTTGAATTTTTAAAAAAAATAAAAACGAAAATATTCAAGTTCAAATTTATACAGCGTGAAATATAATTTAAAAAAAAAAAATAGCAATGGTGTTAAGTTTGAAAATGAAAAAGGAAATGTTAAATTATTTTAATGGCACGAGTCAAATGTGCATTGTGTAGGGTATCAATTACACATAAAGTGTTTCATAACATTTTTTTAATAATTTTATAAAGTACAAAAAATAAAAGTATCTATGAGATACACAAAGTGATTCAATTACATGCAGCCTAAATAAATTGAGTACAAGTGCAAAAAAGAAAAAAAATAATAAAATAAAAACAAAACAAGAAAAACCAAAGTCAAAAGCAAGAAAAATATATTTTTTTATATTTACTTATAAAAAATCAAATGCAATCTAGTAAAATGCCAGCAACAACAACAAAAAGTAAACACAAAAGTCAAATACCGCCTTCAATTATAAAAACAACAAATCTGACAGCAACAACAACAACAATCAAAAGATAAAACGTCATCAATGTTGTCGTCGTTGTTGTTGTCATTTTTGTTATATCTGCTGCCGTTCTTATTATTAATGAACATATCCTGTGTATCGTGCGCTTATATACGCGATCGTTGGCGTTCAACAAATCTGGAAGCAAAAGTTGGTTCACATGTCGTCTTTAATTGTTATATAGATTTTCCATATGATTTTCCAATACCATATGTTGTCAATTGGAGCAAAGATGTAAGTTTAATGAATAAATTAATGAATAGGTATATAAAAGCAATATATGTGTATATTTTAATAAGCATGAGTTTTTAAGGTACTAAATAATCTACGCTTCGGAAATTTTTATTGAAATAAGTAGCACAACAATCAGCACTTGAATCTGACAACTGTCTTTCCATTTCGAATTGTATTGATTTGTGACTTTTGTGCTATAATATATACAATATACTCTATTGAAATAGCCTTATCAACTGGTATATAGAGGTGTGCAAATTAATCGATTAATTGGAAAGAAAAGATTTTTCAAAAAAATTAATTTATTCGATTATTATTATAATTTATTTTTTTTTTTCCTTCACATTGAAACGGACAAAAATAATAACAACAAAAACAAGAAAGAACGCTGAAGTCGAGTATGCTCGACTGCAAGATACCCTGTACCCAATCTTTATGTACCTTAAATTAAGTCCTATCTTTGTATATACCTTATTGTATTGAATTTTCAAACAAAAACTTGAACAATTGGGTAAATTTATATGGGGGCTATACCTAAAATTATGTTGGTCCTCTCCATATTGGGATTTTTTATTGGGACTATCATAGACATAATTAATACTAAGTTTGAACTTCCTAAAATAAAAAACAATGATGTTTTTATGCAAAAACCTAAAATTTTGGGGTATATTTGTATGGGGGTACCCCTTAAAATCTGTCTAGGTAAAACCCGTTTGCAAGTGAACACTTGACGGCTCAGGAGAGTCTAAGTTTCAAATATGGTGGCCTTATTCTTATAGTCTCCGAGATACTCTCTCTCATATGGCAGACAGCAGGACGGACAGACGGACAGACAGACAGACGGACAGACAGACAGACAGACAGACGGACAGACAGACATAGCTAGTTCGACTCCCCTTCCAATGCTGATCAAGAATATATATACTTTATATGGTCTATCTTGGGTCCTTCGGCCTGTTACAAACATTCGCACAAACTTAATATACCCTTTTACCCTTTGGGTACAGGGTATAAAAAAAATTTAATCGGAAGACATTGATACACAGCATTTTTGGGATGTTTTATTGGAGTCATCATGAGAAGGGGTAATTTTGAGTTTGTAAATTGAACTATAAAAAAAAAATAAAAACTAAATTTGATTTAAATGGTGGTGTGCTCAGCTTAACGTAAGATGCGTCTATAGAGACAATCCCTCAGGATGAGTTTGGTTGCACAGTGGTATTAGTCCCCTTAACCGGAAAACAACTTGAAACCATAAGAACACAAGACAAGCGAGCTACCATACAACGAAAACTAGATGTTGGTAGACTAAACTCGCAGTAGACCGCCGCTGCCTTCTCAACAAGGGTCTCTAAACTGCTTAGAGAGACCACTCCGGCATCCGACTGTATAAACGATCAGTGGAAGCATATCTCCAACTCATTAAGTACGGCGGCCAGAGAGGTTGTTGGTTATACTAAACGTCGAAGCCAAACTTGGTACAATCAGGAATGTCGCACCATTGCCTATAAGTGAACCCTGCAAGCGGGAACTGTTGTTGAGCGATATCGAGAAAAACGAAGAGGAAAAAAAGCCTTTTCAAACACGTTTTTTGTCAGTTTATGGAAAAGTTTATAACGCATTAATGAAGACGTCGCAGACCCCATAGTGTATATATATATTCTTGATCAGCTTGACGAAATCAGTCAATGAAATTTTAAACATAAGCCTTTCTAGGTCCTATCTACTTTATATGTTAAAATCAATGTGCCACGCCCAATTTTAGATATAGCTCCCATACAAACATACAACATTTTCTCAATTCTTATACGAAAAAAAAATGTATTTGTAGAACTAATAGCTTTAAATATGGTACAAGTGCTTCCAAGTCTTCAGTCTAAAATTGGTTCAGAGCGAACCGCAAACTTCAAAATTTTTTTAGAATATTTTAAAATCGCTTTGTTTTTAAAGATACAATTTGATACAAATACGAAACACGAAGATCTATTCATGTCAAATAATATGTGACACGTACATAAGCTTCCGTCAAACCGAAATAATCGTTTTACTTTGTTTGTATTGCTTTTGATACAACTTGAAAAAGTTTTGAATTTAAACCAAAATTCAACCAAAAAAAAAATGTGGCACCAGGTATTTTGAAATCTTAGGATTTTTGGAACAGCTATTTTGGGATATTTTAGTGCGAGGTGGTTTTTGGAAATTTCCGAATTTTTTTTGCATATTTTTACTCAATTTTCTTTTTTGTAACAAGCTTATGAAAAGTATTAAAAATATTTAACCTTACACTGAACCATTTTTGAACCGATTTGCAGCGTTACTATTTAGCAACATGTTCCATAACATTGTCGTGACACAAAATCACGTAATGATGTCTTTCCTTTACATATTTGTGTCCTATATATAGTTCCAGTTGTGATTACACCCGTAATAATGTTGCAATATATCCGAAAGGCTACTATACTATTTTTTGGTTAAGATTGTCATAATGAATCCATAAACCCTGTTTTGCCTTTGAATCAATTATTCTCATATATTCCAAGACTTGCAAACGATTTGAAATACCATGTTTGGTAACCCCAATGCTTTTGTAAGTTCAATCTGTTTCTGGCGGAAATCTTTCTCTTGAAAAGTGTCGAATTCTGTCTTCAACATTGCAATCTTCACTTGAAAATCGTTGAAATCATTCTTTCACTTAAACGCACTGATTGTGAGTTTGAAGCAGCTTTCTACTTCTCAGTCCTAATTCTGGCATGAAAATTTGGATTCAATGACCCCCGAAAAACCCCTATTAATAAATTTCAAGCAAATATAAAAAGATTTAAAAATTTATGTGTCTTGACCCTCACCCTAAAATGATATTGTCAACCCTTAAATTTGGACCTTTGTCCATATAAAAAATACGTGTCTATTTTTTTTTCCTAGTTCAGTCATATAACCATAGTTTTGTTAAGAGCAGTGAGTATAATTTGGGTAGCTTTACTTGTTAGTCATTTGACCAGCATCAACGATTCACATTTATACCCAAACTAAAATGAAGATAATTGTTTGAAGTAGTTTTATAGTACTTTCAAAAAGAATTTTTCTGAAGACAGCTTGAAATGTTTACAAAAATATTTGCAATGTGAAAATATTTAAACAATTTTTCAATAATAAAGTAATTTCTGAAAGATCAAAGTCTACTCGAAAGTCTACATTTTATTTTCTCTTTTTTTTTTTTTTTGTATGATTTAAATTAAATATTACGTATACGTCGCGTATATGCATATGCGTGTACAATATGATTAAAGTATTATTTCACTGAAAAGATTTCAGTGCAGCGGCATAAAGATTGAAATATTATATAACGAAAAATCTGTATAAAAGTAAAAGAAGAATAAAAAAAAAAAATAAACGAAGAAAAATGAGAAGCTTAAGTTGAAAAGTAGAGTTCGAGTATTGTTGCAATAAATGCGAAATATTTGTGCAAGACGGTGCATGCACCCAAACATATTCGTGTATACGCATTTTTAATTAAATTGTCGAATTTATTAATTTATATCAGCTGCAATGGAACTCAGTTCAGTTCAGTACAGCCCAGTACAGCCCAGACAAGAACAGAATGTGTTGCGCAGCGCGCTGCGTTGTGTTGCAATGCATTTATTTAAAGAATGCAATAACGCGCTCCATCACTTCATGTTGCATCTCTGTTTGCAAGACACAACCTGCTTCACTTTATTTACAATGTTCATGAAATAAATATATGCGAGGTGATTAACAAAAGTATTATTGTGAATTAAAATTAGTAATTGAATAGATATACTCAAGTCCGTCTGTCCATTGGTCTGTTCGTTCGTATATTTGCCTGCTGTATTGACGCATTATGCATCTCAAAGATAAGACAGTACGGCAAAAAAAAAAAAAAAAAAAAAAAAAAAAAGCTTGGAATTTGGGGAATTCTGAAAAAATCTTTACTTATGCACACTGATCCAATGCCAAAAATGTTGTCAGATATTCAATTCTCTTTTTTAAGAGTTATGCAAAAATTTATTCTAATAAAGTATTAACATATTTGGGGAGTTGAAAAGCATTGTGGTCTTGAAAGTCTGTGTTCTGTGGCATAAAAATACATTGGATTCACGTGGACTGTCGTTACTTTAAGCACAGTATTAATTGGCAACAAGTGTATATTGCAATGATTTTAGTATTTTTTGCTCGTTCTTGCTCATTTCTCTAAAAATCGATTTTGTCCAGACAACATAGATTTGAATCATGCAGAAATGCTTGAGTTTTCGCTTGCATAAGATAGCCAAACAGTAGTTCTTGTTAGTTTTGTGCTGCAGAAGTTAAATCAATATGTGGAAAGTTTGATAAAATACAAAAAATTTAGAATATTGGTGGCTATGCTAAGGCTTGTTTAAACAAATGCAATCAAATGCATTGACGGTTTAAAATGTAGCATCAAAGTTTGCTTGCACCAAAGTTAGCCTTGCTGAAGAGTCCCCTACAAATGTAGATCTTCCCAGTTATGCTATGGTAAGGGAGCTCTCGCTTAAAGCGCAGATTAGCTTCCGGAATTTCAACAGATCATGGTGATAAAAATATTCTTGTCCATGCAGTAGCGGTATCACGGAATAAATTTTATAAAAAAGTTAGACCTTCGCAAGCAGGACAATGTAGTATTCTAAATAGGCGAAAAGAGTAATTTTTGAGACGCTGTGTCTTTAGCGACTGCGACTTGAAAATCGCAGTGACTACAAACAGTGATAAAATCGCAGTTCACGAAAAACAAACAGCGATTACTGAACAGGATCACTGTTCGCGAAGAGTGACATGCAAAATCGTCGCTAACTAAACTGTTTCGCTACACCGACACACATCCATTTGTTTTACTCTTTTTTGTATAGGAAAAAGGATAAAATAAAAGGAGGAGAAAAGAAAAAAAAGATAACAAATAAAGTGGAGCAAAGCCGCGGGTACCTGCACCCGTGCGATGCCGGGGCGAGTTGCTAGTAAATAATAATTTAAATGAATGAATAAAATATATTAAAAACAAGAAAAAAAAGTTAACTTTGGTTGGACCGAAGTTTATATACCTGTTACACATCATTTGACGTTGATAGACCTTCGTGTGCAGCATTTGTATTAAATTTTATTTCAAAATACTAAACAAATTAAATATACTCTTAAAAATTTAGGAACTCGCGGTCCGATTTGGACCAATTTTAAACTGAAGATTTTGGCATGGTATAAGAAACATTTTAACCATATTTGAAGCCATTCGCTTTACAAATACATTTTTTCATATAAGAACTTGAAAAAATGTTGTACTTTTGTATGGGAGCTATACCTAAAAGTGGGCGTGGCACATTGATTTTAACATAGAAAGTACACAGGACCTAGAAAAGCTTAAGTTTAAAATTTCAGCCCAATATCTTCAAAACTGAGCGAATAAATCGCGCAGCAACACACAGACAGACGGACAGACGGACAGACAGACAGACGGACATGGCTAAATCGATTCGTCTCGTCGAGGTGATCAAGAATATATATACTTTATAGGGTCTACGATGCCTCCTTTAATGCGTTACAAACTTTCCGACAAACTGAATATACCTGTTTACTAGAGACCTGCATGAATGTATTCATTTCTAGCTCAGCAGATCTGTACAGTAGTGTAGTGTTCTCAAAACTACTGCACTCATTGTTATCTGTGCAGTATATTTCTTAAGCCAGAAGAAGATAGCACAACATTTTTACTATTCTCACAAAGAATGAGTACAGTAAGATGTTGTACTCTTTTTTAATGAATGCTATATTTGTCCTCTTTTGACACGCTGTACACCAAGCGTAATTATGAGAACAGGTTGTGTGTGTTATAATACAACTGTTCAGATGAGTTCAGTAGTTGCCTACCTTGATAATTTCACAATCTTTATTTCAAATTTAATTTTGTGTTGATTTTCATTTTATGTTCGCCTGGTATCCCGGTTTTAATAAAACGCTAAATTCTTGGTCCATTTCATTATATGTAATATGAAACATAGCCCATGTCACTCTGGACTAGTGTAGCTCGCCAACGGTGAAAGAATTTTTCAAATCGGTCCAGTCATGAAGTTTCGCTCATGTCGTCTAATAAATATTTAAAAATTTATCTCTGTACAGTAAGTAAACTGCACACCAAAACATTGTACAGTGAATCAACTGCACCCAAAATTATTGTACTCATTATATGCTGGTCAACATCAGAGTGAGTAAGAACACTATCTGTCAATACAGGCAAGTTGTACATATTTTTACTGCACTGTATTTTATCTGTGCAGTAAAAATATGTACAACTTTTAGAATGAATCATTCATTTGCCCTTCTGAATGCATTCATGCAGATGTCTACTGTTTACACTAGTGTAACAGGTATAATAATGACCTAATAAATGAATTTTCAAAGACATTGACTTAAATGGAGCAGTCAAGAATGCGTGGTTCGTTCGGTCTAAAATTTTTCTCAGACTTTAAATATTTTTCTAATTTATTCCAACATTTTTTGGCATTTGGACCAGTGTATTATAGTTAAAAATATTATATATTATATTTTTTATCTTTTTTCACCTAAATAGCAAAAACTTAATCAATTAGGATCCGATTTTTATTTTTGAGTTACTTTTGAAAAGAAGAAACATTTCTTGTATGCTATATCTGTGTACCTGTGTATAGTTTCTAAAAACAAAAATACTACAGATCACTTTTGCAGATCAAACTTGCCCGAGTCGCCATTTCCTTTTAAGCTCATATCGCTATTTTCTTGTTTAAGTCTTCGGAAGAATTCGGCGTTCATTTTAATTTGTTTTTTTTTTTTTATTTCCAAAACACTTTTTTGTTTGCTATCTTTTGGTGTAAAGGTTCGCTGAATTGTGTCTGGTTATCAGCAAATACTTTTTTTATTTCTAAACTTTTATAAGCGCCCATAAATATTTGTATTTGTACCTACATACATATATATTATATTAAATACTTGTAGGTAGCTGTTGCGTAGGTGGTCAATGTGCAACTTTATTGTTGCAATTGCATGCGTACGACCAAAAGTTGAGTGGGTGCTTCATTGAGGGTGTATGAAGACAGACAGATAGACTGAGAGTGAGATAGACAGATATGTCTGTATCAAGGGACGTTGTCTGGACAGACGGGTTGCTTCGTTGGTTGGTTGGTGAGTAATCAACAACAACGCAGCCTGCACGCAATTCCCACATTCATTAAGGCGCACGTTTACTACTTTCCTACAGCACCTTTTTTGCCCACGCTTTATACGCTCGATCTACTTTACTTGTTTTTTTTTTTTTGTATTTATTTTTTTTTTTAATTTTGCCAACTGCGCCCATTGAAATTGCATTGAATGAAGCCGCCGTCGAAATATTTTTGTCGATTATTCTGCGTGACTAAGCGAGGGCACACATACAAACACACACACACACACACACGTTCGAACTGTTCATATATATAAAACTATGTGTATCTGTGGATTCTATTCGATTTTCAGCTGCATTGCAGCATTCATTACTAATTAAAAGGCTTGATAGCGAATAAAAATCCCAAAAAAAAGCAACAAATTCCAGTTGCATTCAATTGCATGCAGACACTTAACGCTGCCCTCTGACTGTCTGTCTGTCCGTCTGTCTGTCTGTCGTTGACCCAAGTGCGTGAGGTTTTTCTTTTAATTCGATTTGTGTTTTATTTGTTGTTCATTCGCGTTTACAGATTTTGAACTACAAAAAAAAAAAAAAAAAAAGGGAAAAACAAAAAATAAATAAACATGAAAACAAATTGAGAAACGCTTTAAGCGAAACCAAAAAAATTAAATAAAAAATGGTACACTGAGCGTTAAAATGTCATGCTTTGCTCGTGCTTTTTGAAATCAATTTCAATTGAATTCAATCGAATTGAACTGGTATTTTGTTGACAACTGTAAGTAATGCAATTTAATTCAATTGCGCGCGTGAATAATGTAAATAAATGAAATAAATTTAAAAAACATGAAAAATTCAAAGAAAACTTGCATCTATTTACATGCAAAATAACAAAAGATACAATAATGCATAGATACAAAATGTATCTGTAACTGTATTTGTAGTTGTATTCATATGTTAAACAATTTAATTTTTTTTAATGGTTGAAATTATTGTCGGTCAACGGGTCATGATGTCATTTTATATGTTTTTTTATTTTATTTTTGTCATCGCTTTGTCGTTTGACAGCAACGTCGATGTTCATTAATTGTATGACCACACTTGAAATTTATATGATGAAAAATTAATTAAAAATCGTTCCAAATATATAAAGGAAACTATACAAACCAACAAACAGACAGACAGACAGACAGACAGACAAATAGTGCTAGCGTTGCTTAAAAAACCAAAGTGAATGTAAAATGACAACAAAATGTATCCATCTATTCACTGAAGTGTATATTTATTTATTTATTTTTATTGCTGTAAAATTTCATATTGATGAAATGACAAATCGCCATTGTCAATTGGAACATTTAATTTAATTAACATTTGTATCTATTTGAAAATTATTTGTTTTATAAAGTGAAAAACTAAATTTTTGTGAATACAAATATAAAATGTTTTATATTTGAAGAATTTTAAATAAATTTTGTAACTTTAAATTAAATAAGTTCTCCATTTAACTCAAAGGGGAAACTATGTATTAAAAATAAATACTTCATTAGTTTACAAAGAATAAATTTTTTTTACTGAGACATTGAATTAAAAATGACCTTTGCACATAAGAGGTCGCCGTGAGTATATGAAACAATATACAGGGTGAGCCATTAGAAATAAGGAAAAAAAAATTTTTTTTTTTTCTTGTTTATTTACTTTGATCTAATAAGATTTGTTATAATCACTTTTTAAAAATAATATCGAGCAAATGTCCTCCTCTGGTCTTGGCAACCAAATTAACCCATTTTTCGGCCTTTTCAACACATCTGAGGAGGCACATATTTCGTTAAGTGGAAGCGTTAATAAACAAAATTGTCGATTTTATACCAAAAATTTACGTGAAAATGACATGGACGATTAATGGTCTCAATTGGACGGCGCCACATGCTACACAGCTCGAGCAACAATCAATTTGTTGCTACCACTGTTCCCGGGGCGACTGATAAAGAAAAATTGCGATTTTGACTGGCGACCGAGATCACCTAATTTGACGCCACCAGACTTTTATATGTGTGGCTCTTTAAAATCCAAGGTACACTCTAAGAAGCAAAGGACTCTAGCTGCACTCAGGAACAATATATTTATTGAAATTGCCACCATATTCGCCGAAACATTGGCAAACGTGATTGAAAATTCGAATATGTCAAACTTCGATCCAAATAAAGTGTTTTTGCGGAAAGTACTTCTTCATTACAGAACGTCCAGGTCAGCAGAAAAAAGTATGAAGTTGAAGAGTTAGAGGGATTACTTAATAAAGACCCTTGTCAAACGCAATGAGAGCTTTCAGATTCATTGGGGTGTACCAAGCAATCAATTATAGGTATTTTAAAGTATTGGTACACGAATTAAAGCCGAGTGACGTTGAGAGTCGATTTTTCACTGGTGAACAGTTGCTTGAAAGGAAGTGTTTTTTTTTTTTCATGAAATTGTGACTGGTGATGAAGAGTTGGTCAATTACGATAACCACAACAGCAAAAAAGTCTTAGGTTTTGCCCGGTCAGCTACTAACATCCTTCGCAATGCCCAATATTCATCGCATGAAGCTTATGCTCTGTATTTGGTGTGACTAGCTCGAGGTGATCTAGTCACACCAAATCAATCCGAACGAAACGATTAGGGGGGAACTGTCGTCATGTGTTTGAGCCGCGCACTAAAGCAAAAATGGCTGGATTACGAACAAAGACACGACAAAGTGACTGGTCAATACCTACTTGGAAACGCTGAAATGGAAAGTCCTATCTCACCCGCTGTATTCGGCCATTTTTAATTCAAGGTACCAATACATATGAAGCTTTATAGATCGAAGGTTCACAATATTTTTTTTCTAATATATTTATCTTGATTTAATTAATTAGCTAAATGAATGATAATATAACGAATATAAATATATTCTGCTTCATTTATGACCCATCGGACTGTAATTTCCATGAAGCTCCAGAGGTTTGTTTCCGACGTTGATACAGAACAAAAAAGTTTATTCTACAAAATTAATGCAAATTACCTCTAAGTGAGCTCATTAAATTCAGAAAAACATTGCCGGTAAATGCCAACGTTTGTGTTTTTTTTGGCGCTGAGATCAGAAAGGAACAAATTATTGCAGATAAATTTAAAATACGTAATTGTATACGTACATAAAATTATATACATAGATGGAATACTTAGCTTGTTGTAGACCCAATTATTGCATCCAATATTGATAAAGAAATTCTATGGAAAATCTATTAATTATACGTAAGGCAGAAGCCCAGCCAAACCCACTTAATGACTCCGAGCCAAGAGGGACGAGGAGGAGCCAGATCTATCGAGCTCATTTTCGATTTCATTGTTACAGTGGCTTTACGACCTTGAGAGAGGTGTTTAAGTGTATCATAGAACTTAACTAGATGAAAAATCCAATAAGTTAATGCCTTGATAGCTGCTTACTTATCCGATGAATTGTGACGTTGGCAGCCCGGGGTCTATGAACAAGAATGTTACGGGCGCAGACTTCAATTCATTCAATATAGAAAGACCGTTGACTGGGCACCCATTGCAACAGATATCTTGGTGTTGGGATCGAATATATCAGCACCAGTTCCAATTTCGGTAAGCGAGCCATCAGTGTACCATTTGATAGTTGATGGTTCCCCACCGTCCTGGTCCCCACCCATCCAATCTGCTTGACTGAGAGGCAGGAACGAAAAGCGTCTGCCAAAGCGTTAAATCGTGTTCATATTATCATATCACATCATATTGTCTTGCAGAGTGACCAAGGTCATAAAGTACATCACTATTCCGTGCTTGAATTCCTAAGAGCATCTATAGCAACTGACGACATTGTATTGATGTGTAAAGGAAGTAAACCAATGATCGCCTCCTTTGCGATAGTTGAACGGATCCTCATCGCCCCGGTGTTACAAAGGCAAGCCACCCGTTGAAGCCAATCACATTGCTCAATCGCAACAATTTGCAGTAATTTGGGCCACCATATAAAAGGAAGCGTAGTTGCAAATGGGTCTGATCATAGATGTATACACACAGAAAATGATTTTGGGTGTGAGACCCCAGCTTCTCTCAAAAATACGCCTACAGGTCCACAAAGCATGGGACGTTTATTGAGGCATAGTCGTTTATCCAGGGTTAACCCAAGTTGTTCGACTTCGTCGGAAAGGCACAGGACAGTGTCAAGTTTGTATCATCTAGAGAAAAGGACCAGAACCGCTTTTTGAAATTAATTCTGAGTCCCATCTTAGCATACCAGTTTGTTACGATTTAAATTGCTGAACACATCACCTCAGAAAGAGTACGTTCGAATTTACCCGAGACAGTAATAACAAATTCATTTGCATCATCTTATACGCGTTACACATAGTGTAAACGGGTATATTCAGTTTGTCAAAAGTTTGTAACGCATTGAAGAATGCATCGGAGACCCCATCCGTCGATGAGACGGATCGATCTAGCCATGTCCGTCTGTCTGTCCCTCTGTCCGTCTGTTTGTTGCTATGCGATTCATTTAATGAAGATATTAAGATATTGGGCTGAAATTTTAAACTTAAGCTTTTCTCGGCAACGACTAGGTTAAGTTCGAAAATGAGAGTGCCACGCCCATTTTTAGGTATAGCCCCCCATACAAACCTATCGATTTTTTTTCGATTTTTTGTTTAAAAATAGTAATTATTTATGAATATACTCGCTCCAAATTGGGCAAAAAACATTTCTTTTGTCATTCAGGGTCAAAACCAAGACGCCACGCCCATGTAACGGGCATTTCAGCTTCGGTTCCACCGAAGTTAACGTTTTTCCTTTTTTTTTTTTTTTTAAATTTTCAAAATTCAACTGTTGTGATATCCTTGATTTCATAAATAAATAAAATATATTCAATATAAACGAGAATGTGGTCGCTTTGCAAACATTTGTTTAATTGCTTTGACATTAAACACTTTGGCAAATATTTAAACTAATTTTTTTCTATGTGTTTGTTTCGATATTTCAATTAGAAACATTTTTAATTAATTTAATTTTTTCCGTTTTTTTTTTGTTTGTTTTGTTTATATAAATCCTTTATTAATTTATATATTTGTTTTGTTCAATTGCATTGCTAATCCTTACTTGACTTTTTGGCATTTGTCCTTTCTCACTCTCTCTCTTTCTCTCAGCAAATACAAAGATAAATATTACACATACGCCACATATGTCAGCTATGTTTTTACGCCAATTATAGATACACAACCTCAAATGCATATGTGTACTATTGAAAAAAACGACAGCTTAAATATTGTATCCCTAACTCATGGCAAATGTATCTATTTAACCACATTTAGCATGCAGCGTGCTGCTATTTCTTTTCAATTGTTTATTCGCTTGCTCGCTCTTCGATATTGATATGTGTAAAAATATATACAAAACCACAAATTGTTTTAAGTTTTTTTTTTCAATATAAACTTTTTGGTTATTTGATATTTTTAATTGCGCTTGAAGTGTGTCAATTTTGATATACATTGACATTATTTGTCATTAAATTTTTAATTGAAATCGAGCGAAAAAATAATAAAAAATAATGTTTAATTATTTGCATTTATGTAGCTTTGCAATTTTGTGTCTAAATGAAATCTATACAAAAAATATAAAAAAAAATAGAAAATTGTACTTGAAAATTTCGCTCAGTTTTAAACTGTGCTAATAAACGCAGTTATGTATATCAGTGATTGTCTATTTCAATATTTGTCTTTGTTTAAATGTATCTAATACAACTATCAGCTACACCCAACTGTGCAGCAATATAAAATAAACATGAAAATATATTTAATTTTAGTGTAAACGAAGATTTAATACTTTATTTCAGTGAAGGTCAGACGAATAGATAGATTTATTACACTACCTTGACTCATCCCGTCGAGCTGTTCGAGAATGCTTGCAACTAGTGTTGCCAAAAATAGTGATTAGCGACTGTGACTCAAAAATCGAAGTGACTGCTAACTGTGATAAAATTTCTATTCTTGAGAGAACATTCAGCGATTACTGAACAGGTTCACTGTTCGCGAAGAGTGACATACAAAATCGCCGCTAAGTGAACTGTTTCGCTACATAATTGTGTTTTAGTTTCTTCCATTATAAGCAATTTTTATGTAATAATATATAGAACTATTGTTTCGAAATTATTGATTCACCAGTAACCTGTTGAGTGGTGTATATTTCTATATACAATATTTTGATTTAAATTATAGAAAAGTTAGTGATCCCCGTCTCGCCCTCAAATGAAACATGTTTGTTAATATTAGTAAATGTTTTCTAAGTCTATATTATTAATTTCAGCTGCAATATTTTGCAACTCTCTATGTTATTCGTGTTATTCCACCAAGCATTTTTTGTGCTGTCTTGCTTATAACATACATCACGGTGCGCTTGAACTAGTTTTAAATAAAATTTTCTTCCCTTCGAAAAATATCTATGAGGTTTAATTTGGGGGGTGTTTACTGATCAAAAAAATTAAAAATAAAAATAATGACCGGACGGATTTTTTTATTTATATTTTTATGATCATTTTTGAATAAATTTGATTTAGGACATACAAAAAAAAAAAATCATGCCGTGCTCGGCGAACCAGAGGGGTCATTTAATATATATTTTGGGTACCTGAATTTAACCTTCTATTATCTTCCTCCCTCAGTGCATAATATTTTGATTCACGCTTCTGATGTTATTCAATATGTACTAGTTTCAATTGAAGAGCTCTCTGAAGAGGCTGCTGAGGCAAGGAACAAGGATATTAAGATGTGTCGACTCCATCTTACGCGAAAGAGCACACTGGTCGCTACAAATTAGGACCTAATCAACCGATTACTATTGAGCTCAGATTCTATAATTACTGGATCTGAGCTCAATAGTCAAACGCAAAGCAAAAGATTTTTGGGTTTTTAAAAAAAAATATTTTTCCATTGACGAGAGGTGGCCTGTGTATTGAAAGTATGGTTCTGAGCGGTTTATTTATGTTAATATAATTGTTTATTACTGATTATGAATTTAAAAAGCTTAGATACAAATTTCACTGTGATATAGGCAGTGGAAGTATTTTTGACCGCTGATTTCATATAAGACCGACCACCTGTGACTCGTTCGAAAGTTTTGCGAAAAAAATTGCCAATCTGCCGTTGATTTTACTTTTTGTATAAAAAATATCACGTTTAACTTCGTTTTCTATTCATATTTTTTTTTGGAGTTGCGCTTTCACCATTCCATCGTTTGAAGAAACCGCGCATTCAGTGACGAATCATGTGACTGGCAAATGTACCACCAAATTTGTACAGGTACTGTATTCAAGCAAATATCAACGATTCGCGAATACTGATAAAAGCAACAATCACTGATAAATGAACAATTAATAAATTTCACTGTTTGCGAAGAGCGATACACTTAAACGCCGATAACTGAGCATGTACACTGATGAACAAGAAAAGCGCAAATCACTGCTTTCAGTTACAGTGCGACATTGCGATTTAAACTGTGAAAAAATCAACGAATGTAATTTTTTTTCCCAACACTACTCACAACTACTTTCCAACGCCTATAATATTCATTGTTGTTGCGTTACAAACCTTACGAAAAATTACAAATATTCCATTTCACACTTTTTGTGTGATTTGTAATCAAAAATAAAAAAATACATTTGTCAGCATAATCCCAAAAATTACAAACATAACTTGATTTATCCGGTAATTTGTTTTTTTTTTTATTTTTTTTATTATTCTATCCACAAACTAGCAACCCAATGTTTTAGGTCTTTTTTTTTTTTTTTTTTTTGTCATTATTATTGTTTTTGTTGTTGTTTTTGGAATGATGACCTCGTCTGATGCCGCTTCAGCATGCGAAAAATGACCGCGAAAAGTTATTTTACAGATTTTTTTGTCCATTTGCAAAAATTTTCGCATAAAATAGAAATTCAAGAGAACGGCTTAGTGTAGTGATTTGCTATGTTTTTTTTTTTTTCGTATACAATGTAGTTAGCTTTAGGTGTCTGTCTGCCTGCTTAGGAAGTATTATGCAATTACAATGCAAAATAATGAGATTTAAGATTTAACTTGAGCAGTGAAATTTATATATCTGGTTTTGTGGTTTTATTATAAGAAAATACATGTGTGTCTTTTTATGTCTAATGAAGAATTATATAGTATTTCTTTCTATGCTATTCAAGGTGTTTTTATTAAGTAAGTATTTCAAATTATTTTCATAGGTATTTTATGCTACAATAAAATATTTAAATTGTTTTGATTTAAAATAAAATTCCAGATAAGCGCAGCATGAATGCACATTCAGAAAATTATTATTAATAATAATAATAGAGCAAGTTGATACATTAAATGCATTCATAAAATATGCATAGCTTCGCGATTAATTATTGAAGAAATTAATGCAAATGGATATTTTAATTATTTTCTATTTGATAAGACATCAATGACAAAATCGATAGTTTAATCAAATTGAAACATTTAAAATATAATAGCTAGTTCAGTCATAACCGCTTTACACCAGTTACATCCATGAAAGCACCCCAATTTAAAAGCAAATTACTCATCACTTAAGTTTATTGTGTGTAACCGTAACTAATTATTTTACGAAATTCTAAACGAAATTCAATTTAAGCGCGATTGAAAAGAATTGTAAAGCATTCTTTTTTTAGGAGGGTTTGATACTCAAAATTTAGTAGAATATAATTTAAATGGCGTTTAAGCAGCGATTAATATTAAAATGTATATCAATATTTTTCGTTATTAAAAAAAATCGAAAATCTCGATATATCGATTTAAAAAATGTTTCTTAAAAAAATAGTAAAAAAAAAAAAAAAAGATTCCCTAGTTCCAATAAGTTTACCGCCACAGCGATATGAAATGAACTCTATCGATAACACTAGACTACAAATTTTGACTTTGTCGTAGGTGCTGTATTATCATTGATCGATTTCTTTGTATTTTGCGGCGTATATTTCAAAAAATAATCGCTCCCGTTTTTGCAATCGCAAAAATTTAGAGATTTACTTTTCAAATCGAAAATTTGGGTGATCCATCTCAAATCGCAAGATATTTTCAATTTCAAGTCAGCACCGTTTGAGTAAGTGAAATTAAAAGTGAATGCATAAAATTACACAAAAACGATACTTTCGATTATTTAAAAGAATTTTTTAATTTATTCTGTGATGTTTACAGATTTTATCTCTGAATTTTTTAATTAGATTGATTCTGAGTTCGAATTTTAAATACAATTTTTCTTCTCATTCATAAATTTTAATAGCAGAAAATTAAGTCAAAGCAACAACAATTTGCAATTTATTTAGACCGATTACCTTTTAATTAGTAATCGATAGCAATTTTTGTTATGTGTTATGTTATGCAAGGAAACGTTTTTGATTTGAAACAAAACTTATGCAGTTGCTGGAGCACAAATAATTTAAAATCGTATAAAATCGTAAATCGTTAAATTTTAGCGATTACGCTCCCGTAATCGCTGTGTTAGAAATGTGTTACTAATCGATTAAACAAACACCAATTGATTATTTTGTAAAGTCAATTTCTCAATTAGTTGAAGAATCAATAATCGATTAATCAACAATCAATAATTAAGTAGTAGATAGACGGCAATAGTAGTGGCATTGATTATCACAATCATGGGTTCATCATAAAAAGTAAAGCAACCGCGGGACAAAGCCTTTTCAAGTGAGAAACAAAAAAAAATGTTTTCACTTATTAGTTTTGTGACCAATTGACCAAAAAATGATCATTACTTATTATTCTTAGTATTATTTGTTTTTTGTAATCATGATTAATCAACAACAATCAATTCTTTAAATAGTCATCAACAATCGCACAGCCCTAGCTGATATAGTAATAATTGAAAAAGTTCCAAAAACAGGTTTTTTGAGGATATCTGAGACCAATTTTTAAGAAAAAAATGGTGGCCAAAAAAATGGGAATAGATCCATGAGAACCTCTTTGGCAGTAAACTTGGGTTATTTTAACTTATCGATAATTGTTTAAGATTATCGATATTAAAAAAAAACAATTGATATGATATTTTGGTACTACTCTTAAGCCTAGAAGAAACTTAGTCAGATCTAGAGGCAACCATTTCTAAAGGAAAGCTAATTATATTTTGTTTACAGTTCGCAATGAGAAAGGTAGTGAGCAAAATTATCGAATTTATCGATTCAAACGATTTCCCGATTCGATCGAATGATTAGTAAAGACAAGTACAGAAAATTGCATATATATTTATTTTGTGTACCTTTTTTATACCCTGTACCCAAAGGGTAAAAGGGTATATTAAGTGCGAATGTATGTAACAGACAGAAGGAGGCAAGATAGACCCTATAAAGTATATATATTCTTGATCAGCATTGGAAGGGGAGTCGAACTAGCTTTGTCTGTCTGTCCGTCCGTCCGTCTGTCCATCTGTTTGTCCGTCCGTCCGTCTGTCATGCTGTCTGCCGTACGGAAAACGATTATTTCGGAGACTATAAGAGGTAGAGCTTTCAAAATTGAAACTTAGACTCTCCTAGGCTGTCTATGATAGTCCCAATAAAATATCACAATATGGTTAGGACCAACAAAATTTTAGGTATAGCCCCCATACAAATTTACCCCAAAATATTGGGTTTTTATATAAAAACGTCATTGCTTTTTATTCTAGAAAATTTAAATTAAGTATAAATTATGTCTATGATAGTCCCAATGAAATAGACCAATATGGGTAGGCCCAACAAAATTTTAGGTAGAAACCCAATCAAAGATGTACCTAACTTAAGGTACATATAGATTGGGTACAGGGTATGTTGCAGTCGAGCATACTCGACTTCAGAGTTCTTTTCTTTTTTTTTTTGGTCTTCAGTGTGAAATTTTGCTCTTTGGAACTGACTGAAAAAATTGATAAATCGAAAACAGTTTTTTTTTTTTTTTTGGGAATCGATTATAATTGATATTTTCAAATAATCGCACAAGGCTTATTAAGAGATTAAAGAGAAATTTTTTTAAAACGTTTCGATTTTGATTTTGAATACATTATATGGGCTCGGCTTATTTATGAATACAAAGTGAATTTTTAGATATTCTCTGATATGATTTAAAACTAATATTTATCTTTTCTACATCATATCCAACATTTTTGGACCCTAAGGACTTTACAGTCGGTACTTTTTTTAGAGAAATAAAAAAAAAATGCCGAATGTAACTTCTCAGAGTCAAAAAATGTTGGAAATAATAATATAATGTAAAAAGAAAAAAAGAAAAGAGAATATCTAGAGGTGGAGCTTTTTAGCCGAAAATAAGCACAGACAAGACTTTCGGATCAAGTCGCCACCTCTAAATTTTGTCAGTTCAAATAAATGCTTTTTATTTCTTTTTTTTTATCCCAAAACGAACTTTTTAGATCCTGAGACATTTGGTAGAGGCACTTTCATAAAGTTTCTTTTTAAAACAAATCGTTTTCAATTATTTTGTAAAACGATCGTCAAATATAGTGGAAAGGGGTTTCGAACCCGCAACATTTAAATGCTGCGCTATGCGAGTAGACCATAAAGCTAAGAGAACGACTTTCAATTTTTTCGATACTTAATTCAAAATAATCATGTTACCTTAATGGTTACGAATCGAACCAATTTGTCACTACTTTCGACTGTTTTCTAAACATTTTTACGTACTCTCGTTTTTGAAAACGTGACTTTTATTTTTTGCATGTAGTAGTACGTTTTTTTAAAATATTCGTTTTATATTGCGTTTTAGAAAACACACATTTTTAGGAGTCAACCGGCTCTTCAGGAGTATTTGAAATTAGAGCTTTCATCAGTTATATTGAAGCTTATTAATTTGCTTTGTAAATTATATCGTTATATCGATAACTGCGTAAACGTCGAAAAAATAATCGATATTATATCGATATTTCATTAATACTTTCTGCCCAATTTCAAATGCATGCACAACAAAATCTTTCATAAACTCAACATTTCCAAACAACCCTAATTAATTTAGTTTCTATCTGCGTCGTATCTCCCGTCGACTGCATAGAATTTGTTTGCGCTTTTGTCTCTTCGTATTTCTTTAGATTTCTGTGATTATTCAGCGTAACTGATTTTCATAATAACGCATGCCAACTCATAATGAAATTTCGGTGACCCCACACAAACCAATAAACTATGTTTTATTCCATAACATAACAAACCATACCATACCACACCACACTCCAATTCATTCATTCATTTATTCAGAGCATTTTGACTTTTGTTTTTTGTGGGCAGTGTTGCGTTTGATTTGGTGCGCAGCAAATGTGTTTTTGTGAAATTGCAAATTTAGCAATAAAAAGCTGAAATATCTGTGGAGTATTTTGTAGAGACACACCCTGACATTTCATGCATCAATGCATATTATGCGCCCAACAACAACAACAAAAAGAACTTTCAATGATTAAAATGAAATGAAGTATGCAGTAGCCAAAGCCAAACAGAAGCAACAGCAGCAGCAGTAGCAGTAGTAACTAATTAATAAAGTTTTCATTCAAGTTTTAATGAGTAAAATATTTTACAAATTTTCGATTGAAAGCCTTAAATTTTGAAATACTTCGTATGGTATCTATCTATACTATACTTTACTATATATATTTGTAGTAAAAGTATCTATAGTTGCATAAAATGCATTTCATAGAGAAGCAACCACAGCCACAGATTGCATTACTCGCTTTTGTTATTATTATAAATTTTGAAGGGCCTCCGTTGCCGTCTACTCTTGGCTTGTCATACTTAGCGGGTGGTTGAGAAAATTATAGAACACAATAAGAGCCACAAAATTACATACAGATGCAGATACAAATGCTTGCTTGCATGCTGGGACAAATGACTAGCCGCACACACACACACACACACACATACTCGTATACATTATGTCTTGTCTGTATAGTAAATAGTACAACATCATATTTCGTTTTCGTATACATTAAAGTGAAGGCCATTAACTGTTACACTGCCAGGGTTGTCAAATCACGCGCCAACCGAGCAAGAGACATTGAATTATAGTCATAGTATAAAATGTATCTATAAGTTTGTATATTTGTATCTCATGTATACATCATGCCGCATATTTATCTGTGTGCGTGTGTTTATTTGTTTGTTTGTATTGCATTGCTCTAAATGCATTTCGTATTTCTGATTTATTATCGTAATTGCAATTGTAATTTTATTATCAAATTATAATATGCAATTGTTCTTGTTGCTGCTGCTGCCATATTTACCTTATAAGTTATTTTTGTTGTTCTTGTTGTTGTTGTCGGTTATTTAGCTTTTAAATCATACATTAAGCATTATTTAAGTTTTTTTTTACTTCATAAATAGTTACATAAATAAATAAATCTTCATTATTTAATTTTCCTTATATTTATTTTTTTTTTTTTCAGAATAAAAAAATCTTTACTTGGTACGAGGGTGAAACTTCAACTAATGAACTCTTTACTGGTCGTTTGCATTTAGTTAAAAATCATCCGGAATATGGTAAAGCATCAGCAAATCTTACAGCAATACGTGAATCGGATCAAGGTTCATATCACTGCCAGATTATATTTCCAAATCGAACACCAAGTGTACGTAATAATGGTACCAGCTTTCATCTGGCTGTGCAGGGTAAGTTGTGAAATTTTGTGTATATGAATTATTCCACTAACGGAACGGACAGATGGATTATTTCCTATGTGTACAATATGAAAATGTACATAAATAAATTGAAGGTGCATTTTTAATAAACGAATGTGGTTGCCTTCCTTCTTATCATTTTGAAGATTTTGCAGTATCTGAAACTAGGCGCTTATCTAGTTATGTAAAGGCGTCTTGATGGTGGTTTCTTTGGTTCCGAGAACTATGAACTGATTTAAGAACACATGGCATCACAATGGGCCGTCATTTGCCTGTGCACTCGGTCACCTTAACCTAAACTAACACACAAATAGACGAAGCTTGATGATATAAATTTGTAAAATTGTAGTTCGATTAAACGCCTTAAACTATGCAATAGTAAATTATTGATCTATTGGAGCTAGTATTAAAGTAATTAATGACAGACTTGGTGAGTCTAGAGCGAGAAACAGAAAATCTCCTCTACGCAAAAATCTAAAACTTAAATCAAGAGAGTTGTTATACCAAGTCTTGGTGCTGCTTATCTTAAAGACTCCGAGTTAAATAGACAGACGGAATAAACGAAGGCGATGACTAGATTGACAAAACTTAATATTCTCCATTTTCCTACTCTTGAGAATGATGGAAAGGTGGTGTCGAAGGAAGCAATGGAAATGGAATGGAAGCCATGCAAACCGAGAGCGAAAGAGAGAGATTACCTTTAATTTTTACTCTGTTTTTATACCCGCCACACATAGTGTGAAGGGTATATTCAGTTTGTCTGAAAGTTTGTAACGCATTGAAGGAGACGTCATAGAACCTATAAAGTATATATATTCTTTATCAGCTCGACGAGACGAATCGATCTAGCCATGTCCGTCTGTCTGTCTGTCCGTCTATGTTTATTTTTACGTACTATTTTCGGTGTAGATATTGCGATACTGGGCTAAAATTTGGAACTTAAGCTTTTCTCGGCAATGACTACTTTGTTTGTTAAAAACAAGGTGCCACGCCCATTTTTAAGTGTAGCCCCCATACAATATGACCGCCCCAATACAAACTTACCTCCCATTTTCGAACTATTTTACGAAGATAGATATTATTTATGAATGGACTCACTTAAAATTGGATAAAAACACTTCTTATATCATCCAATGCCAAAACCAAGATGCTACTCCCATTTTTTTTAAAAAATTCCCATACAAACGTACCGCCCATTTTCGAATTTTGTATGAAAATAGTAATTATTTAGTAATGTATTGACTCCAGATTTGATAAAAATACTTTTAATATCATCCAATATCAAATCCAAGATGCCACGCCCATGTTTTAGCGTAGCCCCCACACAAACTTGCCGATTATTGTACATTTAACTAAAAAAAAACAGATAAACAAATGATACTTACCTTACCATTATAATATTGTCAATTCGAAACTCGGAGTATTTTTTCAATAGACCTCAAAACCGCAGATCATAAATACTTGCTTTCTTCACTTCACATACTTCCATTTACTTTCCTAAAAAAAAAAGCAAGGAATCACCTTAACTTCGGAGAAACCGAAGCTAAAATACCCGTCACATGATTCTTTAAATGGTTTGTGCGATCATCAGTGGCTTCGATTGAACTTAGAGATGGAATGGGTGGGGATCAATGGTCTGGATCAACTCAAATTTATACAGAATATTAATACAGTCGAACTTCCCTATAATGAATCTTGACGGGACCAGAAAATCACTTCATTATATAGAAACTTCATTATACAGAAATTATATTTTTTCCCCACTTTTTATTTAAAATAATTAGGCATATTAATTTGGGTTACACTTTTTCATTTTTCTTCCACATCAAAACCTTGTAATACCAAATAACAACACCATTATATAAAAATTATATTTTTACATTTTTATTTAAAATAATCAGGTATTTTAGTTTGGATTACACTCTTCCATTTCTCTTCCTCAACGAAACCTTCTAATATATTAAGAGATTTAAATACATTAGTCGGCACGTTACTCTTCATCTCCACAAAAGTTCGAAGTACATCTATTGATGAAGAAACGTGCTCCAATGTAGGTATCGTCTTATTGACTTCAGCCAATTCTTCACCGGCCGGTTCTTCTTCATCGTTATCTGACTCTATAAATGTAAAATTAATGTACATCACACATTTGTTTGGCATTAGGATTAAAATATGTATGTATGCACACAAAACTAATAAATAAATATGTATGCACCTGCCATAGCCGAAACTCCACGAGTTTCCAGAACACTGATGAGAATATCCTCATCGGATGGGATGCCTGTGGTCTGCACATCAATATCAACATTGACATAATCTTCAAATGATGCATCAACGTTCGTTACTTTCGTAAATGAAGCCTGTAGAGCAGCCAAATCAGCTAACGGAATAAAGTCTTCCTCATCCCAATGAGTCCGCACGCCATCTTTCGAAAATCCTGCCTTTCTGAAACAATTCGCAATTGTTTCTGGTTTTACAAAGGCATTCCACACTGTGCTTAAATTTCGAATAGCTTGAAGCAAATCTATGGCCAAAACAGGTTTGTTCTCTTCCATTTGTGACAATATGTTCATCAAAATTCGTTTTCTGTAAAGTTGTTTTATGTTGTAGATGATGCCTTGGTCCATTGGTTGAAGTAAGGACGTCATGTTCGGAGGAAAATACGCAAGCTCAATATTTTGCAGTTTATCTTTTTGCCTCCTTAGGATGCGCAGTGCAATTATCAATAAAAAGTAAAACCTTCCTTTTCTGAGAACCAAATTTTTTGTCCAGCTCTAAAAGCCACTTTGTAAAAATGTCACCTGTCATCCACGCCTTTTTGTTGGACTGATAATCTACATCTAGAGATCTTATTCCTTTAAAACATCTAGGATTTTTGGCCTTTCCTATAACAAGCAGTTTCAGTTTCTCCAAACCAGTCATATTGCTTGCTACTAGGACAGTTATTCTCTCTTTGCTCTGTTTTCCACCAAAGCATTTCTCAGTTTTAAATGTTAGTGTTTTGTTTGGCAAACATTTAAAAAACAAACCAGTCTCATCGGCATTAAAGATGTCATTTTGATCATATTTTTGTATCAATCTCGGTAAAACATTTACTATCCATTCCTCCCGATCTCTTACGTTGGCGTCAGCACTTTCCCCACATAAGGTTTTTGCTACAATACCATGCCGTTTTTTGAATTTGTCTAACCATCCTGTGCTAGCTTCAAAATCTTCGTGTCCCAATGCATCAGCGAACTCTTTGGCTTTTGCTTCATTAATGGCCCAGATATAGGAAGATTCTTACCACGTGCGGCAGTTACCCATTTGAGCATTGCTTCATCAATATCCTCAAAAAAGGCAGGTTCGAAGCCTTTTGCGTTTAGTGCTCAATTGCTCGTCTTCTAAATTTTTTAGAATCACAGCCTTGTTTTTTAAAATATTTGATAATGTGCTGGGAAGAATTCCAAACTGCCTAGCCACATCTTTTTTTTTTTTTAATCCTTCTTCAACTTTATTAATAATTAATAATTTTTTTCAAGAGAAATGCTACTTCGCTGCGTCATTTTCGATCACTGAACACCGGCAACTGATGTCAAAATTGTTATTGTTCTTTTTTTTGTTCTTATTTTCCACTTTTGGGAATCCCCTCATTATATGTGACATTTTTCTCGGTACACAGAGTTGTTTGCGTAACAGAAAATTGTTTGAAAAATTCATTATATGGAGACAAAATCGCATGTGAGTCAAATATTACACCTGCAAAATTGCTTCATTGTATAGAAAAATTCATTGTATGGAAATTCATTATAAGGAGATCAAAAACAATGAAATTGGAACTGAAAAAGCTGTGTATTTGAAATCAATTCATAATAGGGAGAGCTTCATTGTATAGAAGTTCACTATAGAGAAGTTCGACTGTATTAAATTTTAAGCTAAAAATGCAGGTACATATTTTCTTTGAAATTATCAAAAAATGAGAGTTTGTATAGGGCTTTACGTTACAGTAACACGTTACAGTAACACGATATGTATCATATCAGTGGTGTGTGCATTGGATGATGATTTTACCCAATATGAGAGAACACATTCATAAATACTACCCATTTCATACAAAAATTCAAAAATGGGTGGCTAGTTTGTATGGGGGCTATACCTAATAATGTGCGTGGCACGTGGTTCTGACATACAAACTGCTTAGGGCTGAGAAAAGCTTAAGTTTCGAATTTCAGGTCAATATCTCAGACAGACGGACAGACAAACGGACGGATATGGCTACTCTGATCCGTCTTGGCGAGCTGATCAATAATATACATTTAACCTAAATGGGGTCTCCGATGGCTGTTTTAAGGTGTTACAAACTTTTTGACAAAGTGATAATACCCTTCACACTATGTGTGACAGGTAAAAAAAAAAATGGACACAGATGGACATGTTTTAGAATATATATATATTTTAGGTTATACGATGTCTCCATTAATGCATTTTACATTTTTTGGCAAACTGATAATTGCAGCGGGTGTGGCGGGTATTAATAAAATCTTAAATGCTTCTATATTTTTTTCACTTAATTTTTTTTTTTACTTTTCGAACATTCCATTTTTTTCAAAAACATAATTTCCGCACTTATAACCCAATTTTGTAATAATCGATATTTTTTTATTATTAAATGCATTTTTTATTTTCAAAATTAAATTTTTATATTCTTACGAACAAAAATTTCACAATCTTAGGTAAAAAAAAAATAAAAAATTGAAAGCAGCACAAAAACAACAACAAACAACTTTGCAATTTTTTCTTTTTACGCACAAAATAAAACTTTTCACTTCGATTTTATTAACAAAACACATTTCCGAACTTTTATTGCACTACACATGGCTGCTTCACTTATTTATTATTTCATTCAACTAATTATTTTCTTAAGAATTTCATTTAAAATATGCAAATTTTATTTTTATATTTCCACACAAAAACATTTATGCATTTTAAGAATAAAATTTGTTGTAATTTATTTCTAATTCAACATGTGGTGGAGTTGCAGCGAGAGCAGAGATGAATTACTTAGCGAGAGAGTAAACTTTAGATCATACTCGGAATCCAGAGAGAATAGAGATGTAAAAAGAAACATAAAATAAAATTGTATTGCGTTGTTTTTGTTATTTTGTTTTATGCAAGCGACATGCTTACTATATAAAGGGTGCATAATTAAATTTACAATTAGAACTTAAATATATAAAATAGACTCAAAAATTATTTTTTATTGTAATCGAATTTGCAAAGGACGAAAATATTTCTTTCGAACTTTGCTTTATCGGTGAAGGATATACTATATGATTGATTTCAATAGAAAAGTTGTAAGGCTTGATATTGACTTTTTAACCTGTCAACCAATTTACATGAAGTTGGCTGCATTTGAAAGGTGAGACCTGTACCTTTCTAATCTTATCAACGTTCAATAGATTGCGTTACGTGTTCCATGATTTAAACAAAAAGTCCCTCTATTTATTGAACATACTGTGCATTAAAAAAAATTATGAATCCTTATCAAAATTAAGCAAGTTTATCGTCACAACGATTTAATATGAATTTTTTTTTTTTGGATATATGATTAAAGAAATAATACGATATATGTAAAATGCTAAAATGCCTTGAAGAAACAAGTATGATATTCGGTAAACATGTTAATAAGATCGGGAAGGGTACAATTCATTAGTAAAATACTTGGGGGTGTTTCTCCCATACAAGCGATAAAAAAAGGCACATCATATTTTTGCCAGCATTTATACATATCGTGAAAATTCAAATGAAATGATAATTTTTGGCAAATATAGAATTACCAGGAAAGCAACTCAGTGTACATATGTGTACTTATTGAAGTGAAAAATGTTTGATTTATGGAAAAACAATCTCAAAACTACTTTCTGCGTCATTCGAGCCAGGCCGGGTACAACGGCTAGAATTACGTAAAAATATATATATTTTTTTGTTAACAATTTTATGTTTTTGTTTACTTTACCCGAAGGGTAAAAAAGTATATATTATAGACCCTATAAAGTATTCACCAGAGCCGTCAAGTTTTCACTTGCAAAAGGGTTCTTTCGGTACAAACTAACTTCTAAATTTTAAAATAAAAACTTCTTTGTATTTTTCATTTTAGGAACTCAAAATTTAGTATAAATTATTACTATGATAGTCCGAACAAAATATAACAATTTGAGTAAGTCAAAAAAAACTTAATGTACATACCCCATACAAATGTAAGCCAATATTATAAAAGGAGGCATCGTAAACCCCATAAAGTATATATATTCTTGATCAGCTCGACGAGACGAATCGATTTAGCCAAGTCCGTCTGTCCCTCTGTATATTTCTAAACTTTTTTTTTCGGTGAAGATATTAAGCTGAAATTTGGAACTTAAGATTTTCTCATCAACGACTACTTTCTCTGTTAAATCCAAGCCACCACGCCCATTTTTAGGTATAGCCCCCATACAAACTCAAAAATTTTTTTTGTATGAAAATAGTTATAATTTATGAATATATTCACTCCAAATTGGGTGAAAACACTTCAAAAAGTCGTAAAATGTCAAAATCAAGGTTCCACGCCCGTTTCTGGGTATAGCGCCCATACAAGCGTACAACTTTTTTTCGATTCTTGTATGAAAGTAGTTATTATTTATGAATGTATTTACTACAAATTGGTTAAAAACACTTTTTTTATCTCGTCCAATATTAAAACCAAGATGCCATACGTAGATGTACCCATATAAATGTACCGCCCGTTTTTGAGTTTTTGAATGAAAATAGTTCTTGTTTATGAATACTGTCATCCTATGAATATACTACCGATATGACAAGAATCGCGTGACTATAACATACAAACCTCATTTTTCCATTTTTTTTTATTTTTTCAATAAAATTATTGTTATATATTTATTTAAACCTAAAAATGTTACATATAATCTTTTAATCGAAGCCCCACCAAACCCCTTTGAAAAAAATTTACTAATTAAATTTTTGTGTGTCGGGTATTTGAGCTTCGGTTCTATCGAAGTTACCGGTTACCTTGTTTTGTAGCAGTTCGTCGCCCAATTTAAGATCTGATCACATGTACGTCTGTGCTCTGTCTTGGTAGAAGGACTATTATTATTTTTCGCTAAATGCTGTTGTCCAATCTGAATAGTATTCTCAAGAGATGAGTTTTTTCTTTTAGAGGTATAATAATAATCGCCATGACCTTGTTGATCGACTTATTCATTTTAGTCTTCTAAAGTTTACAAATTGCCAGAAAAGTTTATTGCTCTGATAGTTTCTTGGTCACTCTTATGCAAAAAACGAATTTAAAATGAACAATTTTCTCCCAATTTTTTGTTTCTCTTTGAGAGGGTGAAATTTAAGAGTACCACCTTATAGATAATAACAATTGATCGATCTAAGGTCATATTCAAACTATCATTTAACATCAAAAATTAATAAATTCCGTATCAGTTATCCAAAAAGTGAGAGCGTATGAGCACTAAGAATAGCCTTGTATTATTTCTCCAATTTAGGGTAGCCCTGAGAAGCTCACTAATTACTACTACTACTATTTTTTATACCTGTTACACATAGTGCAAAACAGGTGTATTCAGTTTGTCGCAAAGTTTGTAACGCATAAAAGGAGGCATCGTAGACCCCATAAAGTATATATATTCTTGATCACTTCGACGAGACGAATCGATTTAGCCATGTACGTCTGTCTGTCCGTCTGTCCGTCCGCCCGTTCATCTGTTCGTCTGTCTGTTGCTGCGCGATTTATTCGCTCAGTTTTAAAGATATTGGGCTGAAATTTAAAACTTAAGCTTTTCTAGGTCCTGTGTACTTTCTATGTTAAAATCAATGTGCCACGCCCATTTTTAGGTATAGCCCCATACAAACGTAAATCATTTTGTCAAGTTCTTATGGAGAAACAAATTAGTTTATAGAGCTAATGACTTTAAATATGGTACAAATGTTTTTTTATATCAATCCAAATCTTCAGTTTAAATTGGTTCAGATCGAGCCGCTCATTTCTAAATTTTTAAAAATATGTATTCAAAGACAAAATTTAATACAAATGCTGCGCACCAAGATCTATCCACGTCAAATGATGTGTGACAGGTATATAAGCTTCGGTCCAACCGAAGTTAACTTTTTTTCTTGTTTTTTTGTTCTCTTATGTGATGAATCCATTTTATTCATATTTTTGTCACATTTCAGGTGGTTCACTAATCAAAATACCGCCCATTAATCAAACCATTATGGAGGGTCAAACTGCATTCTTTCATTGCGTCATGAAATATCCAGAAACATCGCAGGCTAATTGGTATAAAGACGGCATCGTATTACAAGATGTGCAAGATTTAGTGCGACGCTCATATATGGGACCCGATGGCAGTCTAAGCATTGATCCGACCATGATGAGCGATTTAGGTGAATATGAGTGTCAAGTGCGCAGCAATGAAGGTGAAACACAAACTGCAAAGGCTTTTCTTAATATACAATGTAAGCACAAATGGTAGGGGTAAGCAAATCATAAACAATTTTCTAAAATTGTTTCCGTATGCACTCACACAGATAAGGCCAAAGTAATCTATGCACCGCCCGAAGTCTTTTTACCATATGGACAGCCAGCGGTACTCGATTGTCACTTTCGCGCCAATCCGCCATTAAAAAATTTACGCTGGGAAAAGGATGGACTACTTTTCGATTCATACAATGTGCCCGGTGTCTTCTACAAGATGAACGGCAGTCTGTTCTTTGCAAAGGTCGATGAGAATCATGCAGGCAGCTATACGTGTACGCCCTACAATGACTTCGGCACCGATGGGCCCTCGCCCATCATTAGCGTAATTGTGCTGCGTCAGCCGATATTCAGTGTTACACCGAAGGCGATTTACATTTACAAGTTAGGCGAGACAGCCGAATTGCCATGCGAAGCCATCGACGGACGGAAATAATCGACCGTCCATTGTATGGAGTCGCGTAAGTATTACAACAAAGCAAAGCAGAAAGAGATGCAACAAAAAAAAAAAGTATCTAGATACATACACACACATACACATATGCTGTGTATACAGTTTTAAGTGGCAAGCAACTCGACTACTCGACTGCTATGCAATTGTAGCAATGAAAATGAAAATGGAAAATGTAAAATGATTGCTAAAGTGCGTGCAATGTGTGTACCTGTGCACTGCTGCAGTTGTATCTGCTGCGAATGTATCTGCTGCCAACTGCAATGGCGCGTATCTACAGCATAAGCGTCTGTCTGTGTGATTTAACTAATTTACATGTGCCTTGCACACGCTCTCATTGTACATATTTTTACAGAAAGATGGTGTTACACTACCCGAAGGACGTCATAGTTTCAGCGGTGGCAATTTGACCATTATGCATCTTGTCGAGTCAGATCGAGGCATGTACGTCTGTGCGGCAACCAATGAAGCGGCAACAATAACAACCGAAACTGAATTAATGATCGAGAATATTGCGCCACGCCCACCCTACAATTTGACAGCGAATAGTAGCGATACATGCATAACAATACGCTGGCAGCCAGGTGAGTTTTGCGTTTAAATTACTTTGAAATAAAAACAAAAACAACCACAAAAAAAAAAAAAAAATTTGTTAGTAGACATTTTGTTCGCGTTGGTGTTGGGTTCATTAAAAATTAAATAAACTTCATATTGCTGCTGCTGCATGCCACATTTGGTGTATTGATTACGAATACAACTGAAAAATTTTTACTGGTTTGTTTGTTGAAGTCATCTTCTACTTATAGATACATTTCATGTGCAAGTAATTACAATCATACAAGTGGGTAAGTGCAAATTGTGAAACCAACACCAACGTAAATTAATTTAGACGAAAATGAGCAACAAAAAAAAAAAAAATAGTAGGAAGCGAGTATTGCACAAATTAATAAATCATAAATTCATAGGCTATCTACGTCCAAATCTCGAGTATACTGTTTGGTATCGCATGGTCGAGGCACCCGAATGGCGTACATTGCGTGTGCTGCAGAGTAACATGATGGAGGCAACCATACAACATCTGCTGCCAGGACGTGAATACGAATTTATGGTGCTCAGTCAGGACAAATATGGCGATGGCATGTTTAGCAAGCAGTTTCGATTTTCAACGCAACGTAAGCGAACAAAAAATTTCGAAATTTAAACAACTAAATTTCAATTAATACCACTCCCTCCTCCCCACTCTCTCTCTCTACATAGCTGCGAAAATCGGTAAGGATATTCTAATGGAAATTGCTGCTGGCGGGGGCATTGGTGCTGCAAAGGATGAACCGAGTGCACATACAAGTCGTCTAGGTGCACCGTGGAATTTAACTGCATTACATAATCAACAAGGTTGGCTCTTTACATTGGGAACATCCAATACGCGGACAGGATTCATTACGTCTTTATACGGTACGCTGGTGGAAAGAACCGGAACATTTTCTCATTGGCAGCGCTGAAACTTTTGATAATTTCCATCAATTGCGTCATTTGAAAGAAGATGCAATATTTAAGATACAAATACTCGCGGTCGCTGCCGATGGTGCACAGGTTGCCAGCGATGATTTGACCATCGATGTCCCATCAGCGTAAATTACGCGCTTTAATTATTGGCAGCACCGTTGCGTTGATCTTTTTGATTTGTGCCTTAATTGCTTTTCTTTATGTGAAACGTAGCTGCTTGCGACATTTGTTTGCCGGTGGTGGCGTTAGCGAAATCGGTGGTGGTGGTGCCGGTGGCACTAGCAGCGATGATGATGATGCGGTTATCGATAGTATTGAGGAGAGTCGTGAAAGTGGCAAAATAACCGAGTCATCCTGAAAATTTGAGATCGAGTGGCGCTTTCAGAGTTTGCTACAATTGGAACGTTTGAGTGAGCAAGAAGTATGTGAAGACGACGATGATGATGACGACGAAGATGATGAAGACGATGTTGAACAAGCGCAGAAGTACCCATAACGAAAGATTTAAAAGAAGACGAACGACGAAGCAGCTGAAGTAACAAAAAATGCCATAAAGAGTTTACTAATTTAGTAGTTTTATTTATGTATTTTTAGTATGTATTGCCATGTTGTGCGCCATGTTTTCTTTTGATTTTCAAAATTTATGTATAACGAATTTTTAATTTATTTCTAGTAAGAACATTATTTTTTCTATTTTTTGTTTTTGCATTGAAAAATACAAAAAATTGAAAATTAATAAAATAATTAACGCCGAAATAAATAAACTAATTTAAAAAAAAAAATGATAACTTTAAATTTTAAATTTTTTTGATTCAAGTTAAGAGCGGAGGCAGCAAATGAAAATGGAATCAATGAGCAACACTGCGTATACTTTATTTTCTTATGTATAATTATTTTTTTTTTTAAAGATATCAACTACACGAACCAATGAAGTGACTTTTTGTCATTTTTGGAACATGCTGTGTTTTTATTTTGAAGTACCCTGTTATGTGGCAATATTGCATTGCGAACACATGAACACGAACCCATGAACAAAGCGTGACAAATGGCAATAAAATTATGCTTCATGACAACAACGCCAGACCGCATGTTTGTAAATAGATCAAAAATTATTTGGAAACACTCAAGTGGGTAGTTCAACCCTACGCTACTTCCCATATTCGCCATGCTTGGCACCCTCCGATTAGCACCCATTCTGATTCATAGCACATGGCGCAACTGAGCAGCATTTCCGTTCTTTTGAAATTGCTTACAATAGGGTCGATTCGTGGAATGTCCCCAAAAGTCGAGGACTTTTTCGGCGCAGTAGAAAGTATTGGACAGCAATGGACAATACTAGGATGAACAAAAGGTAACCCCCTTTTATCCGACATAAAGCTTCAAATTTCTCATTTAAAACGACTTATGTTCCCTTTATAAAAATTTTATATTTTTCGAAATTCAAAAAAAAATGCTGAAACACGCTCATAAAATTTTTTCATATTGTTCCGCTTTTCTAAATTCTAATGTTACAGGACTGCAAACAGGTTTGGAACCGAATCGGATTTTGAACAAAACTACAGCATTTTCAAAAGATTGCTTCGAACCATGAACCGAAACAGTTCTTCTGAAAGAAAATGGTTTTGATTAGTTCAACCGAGCCATATATGCGAAAAAGAGGATCGGTTCGATGCGGTTCGCCATTTCTTTAAAATAACTTTATATTAAACCAGCATGACCCCGCGGCTTTCGTTGCGTTTGTTTTTTTTTTTTTTTTGCTTCTACTTTTCAACTAAATATTAATTGGTTAAAAAATCTATTTCGGGTATATATGCGTCCCCTGTCCAAGTTTTGGAAGTCCCTTGAGCACACCTTAAATTTTTACTAACCAACTTTCCAGTTTCATGGTTCTACTTTTATTCATTCCAAAAAAAATTACTTTTTCTTGTTTTTAGGCTGTTATTAGACCCTGGTCAAAATTTTCCAAAATCACGTCTAAAAGGTAACAAATATATTTTTAAACCATCTCTCCAATGCGCCTAATATAACGTCATTTCCTTTACCGAGTTATAGCAAAAGTGTTAAGAGAGATATTTCATTTGATTTTTTGGTCCCCAATCGAACACGACGAAAACGAAAATAAGGTAAAAAATACCCATTTTTTAAGTACCTTTCAAATGAGCCTAATATAAAGTTTCTAAGTCTTAACATTCCAGATATAGAACTTTTTCCGGTTTCAAGGAACCCATTAGGCCCCTGGTCGATCTTTTAGTTATAGTGACCCGATCCTTGTCATATAGGTAGTATATTCAAAGGATGACAGTAGAAATGATTTTTAAATATGAACTTTTTTTATACAAAAACTTAAAAATGGGCGGTGTAATTGTATGGAGACTATACATAGAAATGGGCACAATTTATTACTCTATGAAAATATACATTTTTTAATTTTTTTTTTTAAACCACTTGAAAGGAACCAAGGCTCGACACTAGATAAAAACCGATTCGTAAACTGAAGCAGCGCACTCTAGGCCAGGAGTCTCTCAAAAGTGGCGAAAATATGAAGCAGCTAACTAATTTGAATAAAACTTCGTCGAAGACAATTTTGAAAAATTCAAAATGGTTGATCAAATACGTGGGTGACTATTTTAATGCTAAAATTTGATCAATTTTGATCATATTGAGGCTCTCCTGGTCCACTGTGCTGCTGTTCAAAGTCATCGCAAACCTATGAACCGAGCAAATTTTTTATGGTTTTTATTTTAATACTAGCAGGTACCCGCGGCTTTGCTCTCGTTTTTTTTGCTTCTATTTGGTGGCTAAATATAAATGGTTCAAACAATTTGGGTTTAAATTTTGGAAATTCCCTAAACACGACTAACCATCATTCAAATACGCCCAGTTTCAAGTCTCTACGTCTATTCAATCCAAATGTATGACTTTTTTTAAGGATCCCATTAGGCACTGGGTCAAAATTGTTTAAAATCCTGTCTAAGTGCTCACCTGTAATAAAAAAAAAAAATTGGTCAAAAAATCTATATTGGGTCCACATATGGGTCACAGGTCCAAATTCCGGAAATCACTTGAACACCTTGAAAGCCAAAAATGTTTTTAACCATCTTTCAAATGAGTCCTGTTTCAAGTCTCTGCGTCTATTCATTCCAAAGATATGGCTTTTTCCGGTTTCAAGGCCCCCATTAGGCCCTGTCTAGTTCCTCACCTGAATAGTGATGTGTCCTGAAAAATTGTAATACATCATTTTGTTCTTTCATTAATAGTTTTCGCAGCGCATGCGATTGAAGGAAGTTTTTGTTTATTTTTTTACAATTTGGGTTAGATTATTCAAGTTTTAGTAAGCATCAATATTTTTTTTGAAATTGAAACATAGCCCATGTCACTCGGGAATTGTGTAGCTTGCCAACGGTGAAAGAATTTTTAAATTTGTCCATTAGTTTCGGAGCCTATTCATTTCAAACAAACAAACAAACAAAAAATCAAATCTTTCCTATTTATAATATTAGTATAGTATAGAAGTATAGATAACACAAAGCTCGATGCTACATAACTGCTATATGCATCTCGCTTGCACTTTTGCAACGCAAGCAATGCAAGCAGCTTTTTGTATATTATATCGCAGCGCACGCGATCGTCTTGGTCGCGGTATTATTAATTAAACTTCACTTCACTTCAATCCACTTGTTAATTATTTATTTAATAGAAATAGTTTTAATATTGATTTCTTACAAATATCAAATTGTCACCCATACGTCATTACATAGCTGTCATTTGCGTTTTGTTATTCCAAGTCTGATTCTTTTTTGTTATACCACGTTTTATAGTAACTGACGTTTCATGTCAAGTCACACGGGAACGCTGTCGAACGGGATAAAAAGTATCCTTTGTCCGTCTCCTGGCTCTAAGCTACCTCCCTACCAATTTTCAGCCAAATCTGTTCTGCCGTTCTTGAGTTATAAGTGGTGTAACTAACACGACTTTCTTTATATATATAGATTTTGCAAAGAATTGTGGATAATAATTTCAAAAGATTCAATTTACTTAAAAGCAAATGTCAAGAAATCCCTTAAATGAATTTGTGGATCGGAACATCGGAAATACGATACGTCTATTAAAGATTCATGCAATTGAACTCAAACCCCTTTCTATAATAGATTCATTTATAAAAAATGCGCATTCAGTAAATTAGAACTTACAAAACAAAGAAAGAATATCTTTCAAATTTAAAGACAATTGTTGAATGAATCGCATCGAATGCTAACTTTTCTAAAAGACATCTGTATATAAACTTTGTAATAATTTTTTGTATTAAATTTAGTTTCAGGCTTTTTAGTTAGTCATGAACGAGCAGCGCTAAATATAGTCTTAAAATCAACATGTATCAATCATCAATAATATATTTCCCGAAATCCTATACAATTTACAAACAGCTGTCTTGAGTAGAAATAGAATTGATTACAGAGCAATATATAGTATTTATGAATTTGTATTAAAAGTTTTTTGTTAGTTGTGCTTTTTGTCAGAAGAGTCTTACAATCAGACTCAAAACATTTTATATTTGAATGACTAATCGAAACAAAATTTACTAAAATTTTTTAAGTAAATCAGTGCATTTCAATGATGAATAATGAAGTTGAACTGAAGTTTTGATACAAAATTATCCGCCATAATAAATCAGCCATTTTGAATTTTGTAAATCCGAATTCAGATGCGTTTTGAGCGACCTGAAGCGAACTCAAGTGAACAAAAAAAATCTGAGGTATAAACAAAATTTTATTGAATTATTGAATTTTGCTTATGCTAAATTTATTACGATACTGCCAGCTGTTTTAATTGCTGCTGTTGCTGTGTCAGCGTTTGATTTATACCCGCCACTATTGCAACTATGTTGAGTTGAAGTTAAAATCATTGTACTAATTAGACAATGCTATATCCGTGGTGGTTTTGGCGGTGCTGGAAAGGGCTTCACGGGTGGTAAACCGCGCGTTGGACACATCAATCTTGTACAATTTTCGCCCTGGAAATTGTTTCCAACAGAGAAGCCACGCAAAATATCAATGAAATGACTGACTGCCAGATTTTTTCTGTGGATATATATTAAAGAAAAAATTTATGCCTGAACCAGATGACAGACATCATATGCCGAGAAATTACCCGAGAAAATTACTGTAAAAAGTGATGAAAAATGCCGAAAAAGGGCAAGTCTTTAAATGTCTATAAAGGACAAACAAACAAAGCGACAGACAGACAGACACAAATTAAATCTACGAGGTGTGTTCAAAAATATCGCATATTTTGTTGTTTTTTTTTAAATTATTTATTTATTCATGAATATCTATTTTGTCCCCTTTGAAGCAATCCCCTCCCGATAAAATACACCTATGCCAAAATTTTTTCCAATCCTCGAAACATGCCAAATAGTCCCTTTCCCGTATAGCCATCAGCGCCTTCTTCGATGTAGCTTTTATCTCCTCAATCGACTCGAAACGCGTTCCCGGAGTGGTCTCTTCAGTTTTGGGAATAGCCAGAAGTCACATGGTGCCAAATCAAGCGAATACGGTGATTGCGGAACGATATTGGTTGGATTTTTGGCAAAAAAGTTATGAAAAATCAGTACAGTTTTTAAAAAAAAAATCATCATTTTTGGTACCAACCGAGACTCGACAATGTTTGAGGCCCAAAACATCCTTCAAAATTGTATTAATTGATCCTTTCGATACGCCAATTTCATCAGCAATGTCTCTCATAGTTAATCGACGGTGTACACTCAATTCCTTTACCTTTTGGATGGATTCTTTGGATTCTTTTACTTTTTTTTGAGGTCGATGGTTGATCAGGGGCCCCTTCGTCTTCTACACATTCGCAACCTTCTTTTCAACAATTTATACCAATCATATGTTGTTGATTTTGGTAGAGCTCGGTCCCCATAAGCCTTCTTCAACATTTTTATTCCATTTATTCCATTCAGAAAAAAATTTGATACATGTTCTTTGATCCATTTTTTTGAATAGGTAAAAATCGAAGACGATCCAAAACACGTGCAAGCAAAGCAGCTGTCAACAATTAAGTGAACATTCAAAATGGCCGAGCTTGTCGGCATAAGTGAGAGACATGACTACCAACATAACGCCATAAAAAAATCGAAATTCGAATATACGTAACCCGCGAAAATTCAAAATTCGCGATAATGTTTGAACACACCTCGTATATTCTATATACATATATATAAATTAATGTGTGTTTGTAAGTATGTTTGTTCTTTATAGGAGTCTAAATATCTGGACCGATTATCCTAAAATTTTTTGAATTCTGGAAGTAATAATATGGCTACATAAAACTGCCAGATTTACATCAAATTTAATTCAAATGAAAAAGGTTTTTTTTAAAATACTTTTTAACTGTTCCTGGGATTTTAGAATATTAGACCTGAAACCCAATGGGAAGGCCAGAAATAGAATTTTTTTAAATTACTATTTTTTTTTTTTTTTTTTAATATTTTTATTTGTTTTACTTTAGGCTAGTTTTACTAGATAGGTAAGTACTAAGACACGGTTTTTGAAAATGTTGATCTGGCGCCTAATGGGGCGTTGAAACCGGAAAATTCATATAATTGGAATGAGTAGATCTAGAGATTTGATACTGGACTCATTTTAAAAATGGCTTAAAAATATTTTATACATGTTTAAGGGTAATTCCGAAATTTGAACCTGGAGCCCATTGTGTGACCAAAAATATATTTTATACCCGTTACATATAGTGTAAACGGCTATTTTCAGTTTGAAACGCACTAAAAGAGACGTCGTAGACCCCATAAAGTATATAGTCGATCTAACCATGTCCTTCTGCCTGTTTTTTTCAAGGCGATTTCCACGGAGACTACTTGATATATTTAGCTGAAATTTGAAACTTAAATTTTTCTCGGGAACTACCAGGTTAAGTTCGAAAATGAATATGTCACACCCATTTTTAAATAAAGCTACCATACAAAATGACCGGCCATTTTCGAATTTTTGTATGAAAACTATTATTATTGAAGAATGTATTGACTACAAATTTGGTAAAAACACTTATAATGTAATCCAACATCAAAACCAAGGTGCCACGCCCATTTTTAGACATTGCCCCCACACAAACCTACAGATGGTATTCGCATTTTTTTTTTTTTGAAAATCTGTATTTTATACTAATATTCTGTGTAAACTTGAATTGTATCAGACCAATGACCTCCACGGGTTGGTTCCACCGAAGTAAACGGTTTTCCTTGTTTATCTATATTTTTTTCAAACTTCATTTCTACATGAGGGTGGTCGCGAAGTACACCGTGTTCAGGTAGTTTTTTCAAAATATGTTATGTATGAAAATATTAGGAACTTCAATTTATTAAAACATTTATTTATGCTTACACTTAAGTTAAAGGTTTTCCTTTTGACTTGGAGTTTTTATATACATATTTACATTTATTTTATGAAGCGTTCCAAGCATTTCGATTTACTTACTATTTCCATGATTCACAAACGAAAACACAAGCAATTCGAGGATATTCACAAGCCAAATCTATCTTTGATTTGATTTCAACGAATGACTTCTACACTTAATTTGCTAGAGTAATTGTGTTGAAGGCATTTGTGTATATGCTGCCCTTTCATCATAAGTGCTAATCTCTAATGCGGCCTCATTTAAAACAAAACAATATATTTTTATTCATACAAATATTATCAGCGGCAATGAAGTAAATGAATAATGAAAAAAAATAGAATAGAAACCAAAATATATATACAAAAGCTTAAAGCTTGATTAACTGAAGCAACGAATGAAAAATTCATTTATATTTATTTATATTCTATTTTATTGAAATTAAATCAAAAATATTTCAAAAAGTAAACAAAAAAAATAAATAAAAATAGTATGCAACGCTTTGACTGATATCTTTGTCAATTTTTTTCCGTTTTATATTTCAGATACATATTTTCCAATTAGTTTTTTTTTTCTGGATACTATAACAGAGGGAAATAATTAACCTTTGGCTCCATTTCAGGTGCAAACTAATTTCTTATTTAATTAAAAATGAAATTAATACACGAATGAGATCAAATATGGCGGTGCATTGATCTATCAAAAATAAAGAGCAAACATATTAATTTGACTTTTCTAATTGGAAATTGTCATAGATACATCTTAGCACAATCAGAATATTGCATGTTGCATGCTGATTCTAATGCTGCTGCCGCCGACAATAAAATTTTTACAACAATGTTGCAACCGATTAGACAAATACGAGTATTCATAGCATTGAATGCATATAAAAATTATTGGGTTGAAATCAATTGAACTTGCATGCATGTGACCCATCTAAGGGGTATAAAAAAAACAAATTAAAAAAAAAAAATGGTATTTCAGCATATTTTCGATTTGGTATCGTGGCACACGATTTGAACCTCTCAACGCCGCAATTGAAATGCAAATCCGTAGTAGCTTTTGCTGAATCAGTATGCAGAAAAATGCAATCAGAATTCACTTAAAAAGCGTTTTCATTTAAAGAAGACCCAGAACATTTGTAATTGTATTTTTCTATTCCATTCCGTAGGATACACAATTCAGCTTCTCATGTATGTATTTCATTCTTCTTGTTTAAGTGAATCGATTTAATAGGAAGTAGTTTCCGATGCATAGTTTTTGAGTACATTCAGGTGTTTACCAAAGCAAAATACAAAGTGCAGCTGCACTCAAAGTCGCATCATATTAACAATTCTTGCGACATTACAGTCTATCAGCATGTCTGCCTATCTGTCCGTCCGTCTGTCTATTTGCAACAATAGTATTTTGCAATCGATCGCTCGGTACATTTAATTTGGTTTTATGAATAACTTAGATGTGATTATTCAGTTGTAAAATTTTTAATTGTTTATGAAATGTGATACATCTTCAGTCGGTGTTGACTTTAATGAAGAAAGTACTTTTCAAACCATTCATTCTATATAGGGAATGAGTAAAAATATCTTACCGGGTTACGTCCTTGGTAATAAAAAAAAATATGTTTTTAAAAATGTTTTTTTTTTTTTTTTCAATGAAGTCCTCTTTTAGTTCGTTGCACTTATTTTAGAGATTTTGGAACTTCTTGTTCCCGTTCGAAAACTAAATATCCGGATGATCTGCAAAATACTTCTCCGCGGCGTCGACGATTTCCTCGCGAGATCTAAATTTTTAATTAATGAGCAATCTCTTGAACTTTGGGAAGAGATAATAGTCCGAGGGAGCCAAATCGGGCGGATACGCTGGATGCAGAAATAATTGGAGCCGTAATATATTGATTTAAGCCGTGGTTGCGATGATCTTCTGCGCCGTCGCAAAATTTATTCCCGCTTCATGTAAGGCCATTTTGCAACGCCTTCGGCCTTCAATCGCTCCAATAAGGCACAGTTATACTCGCCGTTCATGGTTTTTCCTTTTTCGGGGTAGTCTACGAGGAGTATGCCATGACAATCCTAGATATCCGGCTCCATAACCTTTGCGAATTGAGCCTACCTTGGCCGCTTTGGGGCACTCGTGCCGGCTCAGTCCATTGCCCGGCACCCATTCAGTTTTCTGATAATGAATCCAGGGTTCATCAACAGTTACCAATCGACTCCAAAATTTGCCCGATTTCGCCTCAGCAAGTCCAATCACACTTTCGAAGAGCTCCCCCCCCTGTTTTTGGGTCCGGAGGAGCATGCGGCAGAATAACTTTTTCATATGCAGAATCTAGCCCAAATTATGTCGTGTGCGCTCAGTATTCCAATGAATATATTTTTTATCATTGTCCTCAGTAACCGCATCGGAGGGCCTGTGCTGGGAGTTCATCGTTAGTGGAATTGCGGCCACCACGAATCTCTCAAACCAATATTTGACGATATATTAGCCCAATAAAATTTATCTTACGTTTCTCTTGTTTGCCCGTTTTGCCTCTCAAAACATAATGTTTAATGAGAGAAAAAAACCCATTTTTGTTCATACTCAACATGATGGGAAACACATCAACAACAATCAGCTGTTAAAATATGAACGGTCTACAAGACACCAAAACCTTTTTTCAGTAGTAGCGCATTCTGGCGTTCAAGAAATTTACTTTTCACCCCACGTAGTATCATCATTCTTTTTCTAAGTCACTCATTCTCTTTCTGTGGGTAAGTTTTAATTATGTAGTGGAGAGACTTGCAGGTTGCCAATGCTTTCAAGTTGCAGAAATTGCTAAAAATGTCGAAAAACTCAAGTTGAATTTTACTTGGAAATGATGTTGGCATAAAAAAATTTAATGATCAAAAAGCTCTAAGGTGGCAACCTGCAAGCCTCTTTTGCTTAATTATTATAAGTATGCAAGATTTGAAATTCAAAAGTATAGAGTATGAGTGAATGAATGTACAAAGTGAATTGAGTGAGTGTAGTACACTGCAGACATTCAGTTGAACTCGTTGTGTGCTTAGCAGGGTGCTCCATGCATGGTAAAAGATTTTTAATGATGCAACAAAGTTTTACTTTTTCACAGATTTAATGAAGAAATAAAATGAATATATTAACACCGGATAACGATAAATAGTCATTGAAGAAAATCCAATAATATATTATTTAATTTGTCAAATATGATCTATTTTTTATAGGAACATTTTCCAGGTTTCTACTTTGAATCTACGAAAAAGTGTTATTTTCCCATGCGAAATACAAAATGAGGAATCGGAGCTTAAACATTTTTTTTTGGACCACCCTAGTAAACTTATCTGTTTATTTTTGTTTAAATTGCGAATTGCATAGAAGAATAAGATTTTTGTTGTTGCTTTGGGTTTATACTTCGTGGAAAACATACTACTGTGATCAAAACGTAGTAAGACAAATCGTTTTAAACTTCCCGGGCATTAGGAATCGGGTCATTTTGATTTTTCTTAAGTTGGTAGGACCTTAACTGATGGCATTGTCAAATTTTGAGACCAAAGCATTAGTAATTAATGAGGTCTCTAATTGTCAATCGAAGATTTTTGAGCTTTAAATCCCTGATCTGGTTGACGTGGTTCTCATCGGTAGACGTGGATGACTGATTCTATGGTCACAAAATTTGACATAGATGTCAGTTAAGGTCCTACAACTTAATGAAAAAATGGACCGAATCCTAATGTCCGGGAAATTTAAAAGGATTTGTCTTACTTCTTTTTGGTCACAGTAGAATGCTTTCAAACTCGAGCCCCTACTTGAGTTTTCCCCACCTAGCCCCCTTTGCGGAATATAATCTTCGTCACTGATGATCATACATAAAATAATTAGAGTTTTGAGTGGCGGGTATTTGAGCTTCGGTTCTACCGAAGATAACTTTGTTCCTTGTTTTTATTTCTAATTGGATTCTATATTAAGGTCTGTTAGGCATCTTTCTGACAAAAACTTTGTTTTAAATGAAGGAAGTAATTACAATTATGTTGTTTCTTGGAGAGGTATACATCAAGCTTTTACGGACGTGTGCTATAAATTCCACGTAAAACTGTTATTAGAGTTATGTTGTGACACCCTTTATATTTATGTAACATAATTTTTCTTTAGATTCTTCAAAAATATTTAAATAAACTAACTCGTGACGGTACAAAGTTCAATTTCGACAGACAAATTGTATAATTGAAGCGCATATAAAAAGGAAACCACAACAACAACAACAAAAATAATAAAACTACAAATAACAACAACAACAACAACGATAAGAATCGTTAGCAAAGAATCTACATACAAAACGCTTTACATTCTTTACATCGAAACACAACTACAAATAATAATAAAAATAATAATAAATATTATAAATTGAATAAATAAAAAAGCATCACATAATGTTTAGTTATGATTATTCAAGATTACAAATGCCAAATGATTTAATGGGCTTTGTAGTGCAAGCATATACGAAATATGTTGCTAACAATGTCAGCAACATGTTGCTAAAATAAAAACTAAACAGCATGTTGCTACAAATGCATGAGTGGGCGAGCTAACAAAGAAAAGCAAATGAACAGCTGATGTAAAAGCAAACAAAGAAAACAACAACGAATATGAGCGAATAAGATTTAAAAACGAGAGACAAAGCCAAATCTAAATAAAGAGAGACAGCGAGAGAGAGCGAATGAGAAAAAGAGCGCATGTATGCACCACATGCTGTGCAACATTTACAAAAACAGAACAGTCAGCTGCTGCTGTTTGCTAAACATAGCGCTGAACAAAAACAAAAACAAAGACAAAGAATTAAAATAAACAAAAACAATAAAACAAAATCTGAAATTTTAAAATATGCATTCACAACGACAAACTTACACGCTACAATTGTAGCGAAGTATAAACGAATTAGATTTGAGGTAGATAATGCGATATGCAGATGAATGGATTAGTAGATAAATGTATTAAATATAGAATTAAAATTTAGATTTGAGCATTGATAAAGTTTTGTACATCAAGATAAATATACAGGAACAATTTTTTTGTAGATAAATTTATTGGATAAATTTGTAGATAAATTTATATTTGGAGATACATTTTGGATATTTTGAAGCTAAATTTGTAAATAAAATTGTAGAGGAACTTATTGTTAGTAGATAAATTATTAGGCAAATTTGGAGATACATTTTGGAAAAAATTGTAGATAATTTTTTAAATAAATTTGTGGATAAATTTGTAGATAAATTTGTAGATAAATTTTTTTCATAAATTTGTTGATGAGTTTATAAATAAATTTGTAGATTAATTTTGTAGCAAAATTTGTACATACATTTTTATATAAATTGTAAATAAATTTGCGCATAAATTTGTAGATAAATTTGATGATAAAGGGTTTTCATGTAAAAAGTGCCCCCCAACGATATTGAATATCCCCGGACACGCGTGGTGTGAACGAAAAAGATTCATTGAGAATATATGTATTAGAAAAATCTACCTGGTTTTCATTCATAGATATTTGTGATATGCGACTCCTTTTTATATGATCGTACGCTTATATTTTATTACTTTTCAAAAAATGCTTTTTTAATTCATTTTTATATATTTTAACATAATAAAATGTAAGCGTACGATCATTTAACCTAATATGAATTCTTTTCGTTCACACCTCGCGTGTCCGGGGTATAAAATATGAAGAAGTCAAAGAACGCTGAGAACATAAAGAGAGAAAGAGAGTGAGAGCGCAATATGCGTATGTGCATGGTACTTGTTTTTGAGCGCTGGCAATGCTAGCATGTGAAATCTATCATAGGAAAAAGACTAATTTTTGGTTTTTAATTTTAAAAATATGTTCCACCAAATCGATTACTTTGAAAATTTTATGTGTCAAAGTAGACAAACAAAGGAATATCTCCTGAAAATTTCATAGGTGTATCTTTAAAGTATCATGGTAAAAGCATCAATTAAAATCTTTAAAAAAAAATTTTGATAGAATTTTTGACCGAAAAATTTTTTAAAAATTTTTAAAGATACATATGAATTTTAAGAAAATAAAAGATTTTTCATAAAAACTTTTTTCAACTGGAGTGAGCAGAAAAAAAAAAAAAACTAAAAACATGTTTGTCGCTATATCTTCCTTAATATCGCCGATATCGGAAAACTAAGTATACAGAAATATTCAAGGGCTATCGAACCTCATTTAAGGATATTCAATATCGTTGGGGGCACTTTTTACATGAAAACCCGGCTACACCCTTTGTGGATAAATTTGTAGATAAATTTTTAGATAAATTTTTACATAAATTTGTGGATAAATTTGTATATACATTTTTAGATAAATTTGTAGATAAATTTCTATATAAATTTGTGGATAAATATGTAGATAAATATGTAGATAAATTTGTAGCTAAATATGTAGATAAAATTCTCTATAAATTTGTGGATAAATTTGTATATACATTTTTAGATAAATTTTTGGATAAATTTGTAGATAAGCTCGTTAAATAAATTTGTAGATAATTTTTTTTTTAAATAAATTTTTAATAAATTTTTAAATAAATTTTTAAATAAATTTTTAAATAAATTTTTTAAGTAAATTTTTAAATAAATTTTTAAATAAATTTTTAGTAAATTTTAAATTTTTTTAAATAAATTTTTAAATAAATTTTAAATAAAATTTAAATAAATTTTAAATAAATTGTCAAATAAATTTTTAAATAATTTTTTGAATAAATTTTTAAATAAATTTTTAAATAAATTTTTAAATAAATTTTTAAAAAAAATTTTAAATAAAATTTAAATTAATTTTTAAATAAATTTTTAAAAAAGAATTTTTAAATGAATTTTTAAATAAATTTTTAAATAAATTTTTTATTAAATTTTTAGATAAATTTTTTAATAATTTTTTAAATAAATAAATCTAAAATTTATTAAATTTATCTTAAAATTTATAAGATAAATTTAATAAATTTTTAGGATAAACTTTTAAATAAATTTTAAAATACATTTTTAAAAAAAAATTCTAGATAAATTTTTAGTTAAATTTGTAGATGAACTTGTAGATTTATTTGTAGATGTCAACAGATATTTAGATAGAGAAAAATCGAAATAGTAAATTGTTCCATTTTTATATGAATGGATTCAGATAGCAGGTAATTATTGATATATAAGCAGAATTATAGAAAGATAGTTTAAAATATTTTTTATATTATATTTAGATAGATTAATTTGTGTATTTAGGATAAATAAAGTAAAGATTGTGTATTTGCAGATAAGTAGGTACACTTTAGGATAAATAAAGTAAAGATTTTTTTAAAAGGCTGATTTTTTAAGTATTGAAAGTATGAAAACACCAACCTCAGAGATTAAAGGAGATAAAACCATCAAAATTAATTTTGAGCCTTCATTAGATACCTCAAAGCAACCGCCTACAATTCAAAACTCTAATAATTTTTTATTACACCCCAAATATATTCCATCGTTTGCCAAACTGCTTAACAAACTCCAAGATACTAAGCATAAAATTCAAATGTAGCGCAAAGCACAACAAAAGAAAACCCGAAATGAAAAACTCTCCCGCGAGGTTTTAACAGCATGCACGACGCATGCTGGCTCAGTATTCTCGTACCTCAACTGGCTAAGTTGTACGCGAAGCTAATAAGAAAATCAAAAAGAAAAAAAAATTAAAATAAAAGATACAATTTTTGAAACGCAGCGTCTTAATGCATTAGACAGAAATATATTTAAAAATATTTTTCTCACTCGCACTCTCATTCGCTGCATAACTTTAGTGCGTTTGAAGTAAATAGTGTATTTGCAAGTGTGTATGTGTGTGTGTGTGAGTTTGTGTATCTAATGCTTTACAGCAGCACAGTTTAGGAGTAACAAAAAAGATACAAATAACTAAATGAGGTGCAAAAGTATCTGAGATGCTTCATTACTGCGGTTGCTGCTGCGTTTAATTTTACTCTCAGCTACGCTACTACGGTTCTATGCTGTTAACGCGCGCGATTAAAAAAAAATATTTATTGTATAAAATAAATTCGAAACGAATAAAACCAAAAAAAAAAAAAAAAAAACGAAAAAAAAAATATGTAAAGAAAATATTAAATTGAAATTTGTTTTTACTGCTGCTCGTGTATCTTAAAAATGTAGAAAATCGCAACTAATTGAAAAGTGTGCACAGCAAAAAAATATACATACAAATATATTTAATATTTCCCTAGAGAAAACGTAATTGTGTCAATAAATTTAAATTAGTACGACGAAATATTAGACGCAAATCTTTTAAGCAAAAAAAAAAATAATATAAAATATTTTAAAAAGAATTTCATTTTCATTAAGATAGCTGCCGGCATAAATATATTTTATAGAAAAAAACAAATAAAAGGTAAATTTGTTTTTATTTATTTATCTATTTTTTTTTTGCTTATATTTATTTTGATTTTATCTATTTGCTTTTGTATCTTAATGCCAAAAGTATATTTTATGCACTTGAATGGATTCGCTCAAAGAGTGCTCTCTTAAGGGTAGGGGTAGTTTGTTGAAAATAAAATAATAAAAACAAAAATACAAAAAAAAAAAAACAAGAAACCCCAGACGTGTAAAAGATGCGTGCAACGCGCACAAGTGGAGATATCTCCATAAGATACTTTTAATATGAATTTCAATTTAATTTCATAAATTTTTTCATTTTCTGCATAAATGCTCTTAATTACTAGGAATATCTGCGTATCATGCGATTATTTAATACAAAATATATGTATTACTTCCCTTCGTTTTTTTTTTTATTCTGCAGAACAGCAGACGTACGCGTCCCCACGCATATAGCAAAAGTATCTTTCTGTTTTGTATCTTTTTGTGTGCGCATGCGTTAAATTTTATTAAAACAAAAAAAAAAATACAAAAAAATTATTTTGCAATGTCAGCAGCTTGTGTATGCTTGTGCTGTATGGTACATTTAATTTATTAATTTTTAACCAGATACAACTTTAATAAAAAAAAAAAAATCAACTGCAAAGAATTTGGGTCAATTATTATTTTATAAAAAAAAAAAAATTGTAGATACTTTTTTTTTGTTTTTAATTTTTATTTGCTCAAACATTTTATTTGATTTAATTAGGCGCGCTTTTTTACTACATTTTTTGGTTCTTAATAGATTTATGACACTTGACATAAAATTTTAATCACTTCGCTTTATCCTGTCTGTGACAGTTTTTCTGTCTGTTTTTCTTTTTTTTGTGAAAAGTTACTAGTTTGCGTTTTGTGCTACTAACCTACTTCGTATAGAATTAAGGTAGGACCAAAAAAAAAATGGCATAGGAAGCAGTTATAAGATAAACCGCGTGGTAAACAGTTTCCGGTTTCCGTTTTGTTAAGATACTTTTAAGTCATTTGTGGATACATATATTCCCTAAAATACCAACTGCTATGAAGCGTAAATGGTTTTTTCTTCTTTCTTTCTTTATCGCATTTCAAAAAACCGCAATGCCTCCAGTAAAATACTTTTTGTATCTGTTTCAAATAAATGCAAACAAATTGACCGCAAAAAAAAAAAAAAAATTCCATGGGTTATCTTAGTTTCGAGTTACACTATAAGTAAAAAGAATATTTTTATTTTGTTGCAAAGAAACAAGAATGTGCATGAAAGTATTTGTGTATTTTGTCTGAAAAGCAAAAATAATCAAACTGATTTTGTAAAAACAAATTCGTACAAATATTTTTTATGCTATTTTCTCAAAGAATTTTAAATCTGTTGTTTGCAATGAAAATGTAAATTGGGCTAATCGAATCAAATATACAAAAAAGTTCATAAGATCGATGAATCTTTGCATATTTATACGTTTTTTCCACAAATTCAATCTGTTTACGGCAGTTTGTGGCATAAAGATTAACAAAAAAAAAAATGTACAAAAGAACTACTTCCGAAGTAAAACAGGTGTTTTGCTCGTATTTACAATGTTCAAAAATTTCTTAGATCAGTAAGGTCACTTCGGACCTACTAAAACAAAATACAATTCTTCATTCGAGAGAAACTTTGTTGGCTCAATATTTCAAAAATGTTTCCCAAATTTATTTCGTTCATTAAAAAGGCAATATGTGTCATAAATCACATTTTTTCAAGGTACCAATTTAATGAATCAATTTTTTATTATAAACACAATAGAAATACCTACACCCTGATGTGTAATGTTACTTAAAATATATATGGAGAACATTTATAAGGAAAAAGTTGAAATGAAATATAATCTCATGATTTAATATAATGTTTTGCTAGAACTGATTTGAAGAAATTTTGAAAAATTGATTAAGCTAGAGAATTGTCTCAAAAAGGAAGTATTTTAAATAAGATCCTGACCCAGTTAAAACAATTTTTATCTGGTTAAAAAAAATACTCAGGGCAAAATGCTTTGTTTTCGATATGAGAATGGTTTCTGATGTATTTTTGTGCTCGAGCTCGAATCTGTGGTCCAAAAGTGTGCATTACATCATGATTTTGAGAAAAATGGGGATAAAACACACAAAAAAATGTTTTTTCATGTTTCTATTTTGGCTTTTCCACAAGTTTTATTTCCGTCCCATTTATGTATTTTAAGCAATGTGGTAATTCATGGAATGTCCGCAATACAAGCTTCTGATTCTCAATGTACTCCGAAAGCATTCAAAAAATAGCATAAAAAATTTGTTTGGTATTTTTGATTAAAGTATTTCCATCAACTATTTCAAATGTAATTTTGTCGAAGCAAAACAAATTCAAAGTACATTGCTATATCAATGATCAGACACTGGACACAGTGATTACCCGTATTGTTTTGTTAAATTATTTACATTAAATTGAGTGTGGTACTACTTTACCCAGAAAATAAGGTGAAATTTTAATTTAAACTGTGCCCGTCAAAGGAGTTCGATAATTGGTTTCTTAGTTAAATTGGTTGGGGCTGTCTTTGATATTCCTTACCAAATTACACGTCAAAATATTCATTAGTGTTTGAGATATGTTTTCCTTTGAGAGCTGCTAAAAATAAATTTCTAGTTTTTTTCCGATATCGAAACATTAAATTTTCTGCTGCGGGTTCGTTGAGAATGGTGGAAACAGGCTTTAATGATGAGGTTATATCGAAAGAAAGTGTTTACAAGTGATATTGTAAGTAACAAGCAGGTCGAAGAGCGTTCTGGGCGACAATCAACCTCAACCGACGAAAATATTTGGTAATGGAAAACAGTCGATTTACGTTTAGAGCACTTGCGAGGATATTGGCATATCGAAAGTGTCATTCAATTCAATGTTAAAGGATGTTTTGGACCTAAAAGCCGTCAAACTCGACTGGTACCGAAATCATAGTCGGAAACGAGTCGATCTAGCCTTGTTCGTCTGTCTGTCTGTTGCGAGGTGATTAATTCGCTCAGTTTTAAAGATTGAACTGGAACTTGAAATTTAAGCTTTTCTCGGTCCTAGGTTGTTTGTATGTTAAAATTCGAATGCAACGCCCGCTCTAAGGTGTAGACCCCCGAAAAAATTTCATCCCGTTTTCGAATTTTTGTATGAAAATAGGTTTCGAAACGGGTGGTTAGTTTTTATGGGGGCTAGGACTGTGTGATTAATCAATCAGCAATCTATTATTTTTGTATAATCAAGTGATTAATTAGTTGATAAATCACTAATTGATTAAACAATAATCAAGTAGTTGATAGTGGATAAGATTCGCGGCATTGATTGTCACAATCATGGACAGAGAAAAGAAACTAAGGGATGCGTGATAACAAAGCATTTTCAAGTGAGGAGCAAAAAAAAGGGCTTCACTTATTATTTTTATTATTAAACTATTTTTTTAATAATCATGATTTTTACAATCATTACCAATCGATTATTTTCAACAATCTCACAGCCCTCGGCTATACACTAAATAAGGCGTGGCACGTTGCCAATTTGGAGTGAAAACATTCATAAATAATACATTTTCTTCATAACGTATATCCCTATACTAACTTTCCTCTAATTTTAAATGAATATTGTGTAATGGTTCCCATTCGTGGCATCTCAATGTTCTATCTAAGCCATTGATGATCACACATAAACTATTCAAAGCTTCGTGTGACTGGTATTAAAGCTTCAATTCCACCAAAGTTGACGTTGTTCTTTGTTTTTTTCCATATTTTTTCTATAAAAACTCTACTTGCTTTGATGCACAACCATCGTATTCTCCGGATCTGAAGTCGCACGACTTATGAGCTGTTCAACAAGTTCAACAGACCCGCTCATAGATAGAGCGGATTCAGAAGAGCCGTTTTCAGCTGTATCGACGATGGGAATCCTTTTTTAAATGTGTATTTCAATGGAGATGGGAGGTACTTTACAGGAAGAATTAATAACCCGAATTTTTTTAAAATAAATGCAATTTCTTAATATACCCTGTACCCAAAGGGTAAAGGGTATATTGGATTTGTGCGAATGTATGTAACAGACAGAAGGAGGCAAGATAGACCCTACAAAGTATATATATTCTTGATCAGCATTGGAAGGGGAGTCGAGCAAGCTTTGTCTATCTGTCCGTCTGTCATTACTGTTTGCCCTATGAAAACGATTATTTCGGAGACTATAAGTTTCAATATTGAAACTTAGACTCTCCTAGACCGTCAAGTGTGCACTTACAAACGGTTTTTTTTTCTCTAGACCCATTTTAAGGAGTACCCCCCATACAAATCTACCCCAAAATTTTGGGGTTTTGCATAAAAACGTCATTGTTTTTTATTCTAGAAAATTTAAATTTAGTATAAATTATGTCTATGATAGTCCCAATGAAATAAACCAATATGGGTAGGCCCAATCAAAATTTTAGGTATAACCCGATTTTTAAGTTTTTCTATGAAAATCCAATTCAATGATGTATGGTAGTCAAATAGAACCTAACTTAAGGTACATATAGATTGGGTACAGGGTATCTTGCAGTCGAGCATACTCGACTTCAGCGTTCTTTCTTGTTTTTTTTGGTCCATAGGGAACAAAGAGATCTTTCCAAACTGGCTCAAATTGTTCTACTTGAAAAACCCAAAGATTTTGGCATAGTAGCCGCTTCTGATTTGAGAATGTATGAATTTGAGTCTTTGTCCAAAAGATTTTGTTTTTTTTTATTGTAGGATAAAAGCTGAGCATCTCATGATAGCTTTGGTCAACAATCGTCGTTTACTGTTAATTTTTTTTTTTTCACTCTCACTAGGTCTCTATTTTTGAAAGTAATGGTTTACTTTTCAAATAAATTCTTGTATTCTTATAATTCTCAAACAGTTTAAGCACATCACTAAAGGATATGTAGTAGTTTTTGTCTAACTTGAAGGGTTCAAACTGCTTCGTTTTTTTACATTCATATTATTTATAAAGTTTATTTATCATGTCCGTACATTTTTGAAAAATAAAAAAAAAAAGTTAGATATGAAAAAAATTGAAACAAGAAGCATAAATTGGTTTTGAAAAATATATCAGCTCACTTGGTGCACTGTAACTGATTGTTTGCTGTGTACGATCTGCATTCAATTCGCTGATATCATCTCCTTTTTTACACTTAAGCATCGTAGAAACTGAGATAAGTAACTGCAGCAGTATTTATTTTACAACTTTGCTTAAATCTAAAATCTAAAATGCTTATCAACATTATTCAATAATAAATAATATTTTTTTTAGTATATAAAATAATAAAGTTCGTTTAATTTTTGCTCATAATCAAATCTAATCAGCAATAGACACAGCTGCAAATTTATTTATTTTATTTCCTTTTTTTTGTTTATATAAGATAGAATTTTTTTCAATTGAAATTATTATCAAGTACGCGCGTACTCAGCTAAAGTGACTGACTGATTGACGACTGCAATGCTAATAATTAGAAATCAAAAGTACATTTGCACCAACTGAAATCTATAATCTTGTAAAAGGGAACGCAATTAAGCTTCTCGGGCATTAGCACGTGTGTCTGTCTAACGGCTTCGCTTTGAATGAACTATTTTTTTTTTTATAGATTTATTTACACAATTTTTCCTTTTTTTTTTTTTTAATATTATTTATTTCCAATTGACAAAGTTTAAAAGTGCTTCTGATGGAAATTAAAATAAATTGCATGCAGTAAATACGAATTGCTATCGGTTTGGCCTTCATTTGAGTACTTTTGCACTAAGTTTTTTGCTGCTATTGAGACTTTTCATTTGGCTTTTCTTTGATTTTTCTTTAAACTTTTTTTTTTTTTACTGTTATGAATTTTCATTTATTTTTTTTTAGTTTGTCGCGTTGTCACGCTGCCAGGTGACAGACTGTCTGTGTTTAAGCTTACATAGCACGCATATACATGTATGTATCTTATAGATACATTTGTATCTGCTACATAATGTTGTCTCTATAGTTTGCTTTGATTTTATTGTGTAAATTTATGGTGTGACTTGGTGTCAATAGCTGCACATCTAACCCAATTATTTCAACTTTGACGTAAGACTTTTGCAATATTTCAACATGTGTTTGCTCGTTTGTTTACGTATTTTTTTTCTAATATTGTTTTTTTATGAGATACTTTTTCTTGCTTGGTTGGTTGTACACATTTTACCTGTACAACCAACCAAGAAAAAAAACAAAATCAATTGTTTTTAAAAAAATAAAAATACTCTCAGGTTTTTAGTTAAATATTGTATGGGTTAAGTGTATCGTAAAAAGAAAAGTTAGTTCATAATAAAATGAGATGATTTTGTTTAATGAGGCAAGATAAATCTTATGCAATGATTTTAAAATAATGACTATATTAAATAAAAATATTTTAGGTTAATAAAAAGATTGCTTTGTTGCAATACCGATTTTTAATATTTCAACTTTAAAGAGAAATTCCTAGGAAAAAGGAATAGAATAGAAAAAAATAGAGAAGAACAATTTAATGGGTCGACAATAGACAGAGATAGAGCTATAGTATGTCACTGAGTTCGAGTCGAGATTGCTTACGTTTAATATTTTCTCCGAACGACTGACGATCTTACGCAATACGTTGAACCATGGCTCCCAGATTAGTATCTAGTAAAAAAAAAAATCTTTTGGATGCACCATTTTGAAATTTTAGATTCTGACAGATTCAAATTTGAATTTTGCGATTGACAAACCACCGAATGACAAATTTCAAGGAAAAACAATAATTTTTTAAATATTTTTTAAATCTTCACTATTTTGAATCCGTCATATTGAGTCCTTTTTTTTTTAAATACATCCATATATATAACCATATATCTCATATAACTATAGCCTCTAAATCCATATAAACTGACAAAAAAAAAACAGTTCTTGTGAAAAAAATATGAGTAAATTTCCATTCAAATTGCGAATTTCAAACTGAAACCAACCTAATGGTTCAGCACATAGTGGAATGAAAAAGTTGGTGTCATTATTTCCAAGTATGAAAGAGATAGAAAATTTGTGCTTTCCTTTTTTTGTTGTGTTTTTTTTTCTTATAGCAATGAAATATGACTGACATTGGTACGCAACACATTGAGAGAGAAGAGTGCTTAGCATAACCTTGTTTAATACTGTGCAACAAAAAGAAAAGCAAATCAAGAACACTTGAAAATTTTATAGTAGAGGTGGTTGAGGTTGTTTGGTGGGACCCCCAAAATCTGGATCTATGGTCAAAAACTAACTTTTTCCTCTTTTTTCACTTATTAAGCTATGACTCAGTAAATTACAAACTGATTATTACGAGTAAAACGTATGTTTAATAAAGTGAATTCGAGAATAATTGACGAAGTTGTTAAGGTTTTTCTTAAAACAAAATTTTCTTAATATTACAATATAAAACAAGAAAAAACGTTAACTTCGGTGGAACCGAAGCTGAAATACCCGTTACACAACACTTTTAATAGTTTATATGTTCTAGGTGCTTAGATTAAATTTCACGATGAATTTGGTCAAATTTGTATGGAGGCTTTATGTTATATTAACCCGATCCTTACCATATCGAAAGTGTTCACTTAGGTGGACATTGGAATTGATTTTACCAAATTTAATTGAATTCATTCAGAAATAGTAAATGTTTTGATATAAAAACTCGAAAATGGGCGGTAAGTTTGTATGGAGGTTATACATAAAAATGGGCGTGGCGCCTTAGATTTAACATTGGATGACATAAAAAGTGTTCTTACCCTATTTGCATTAAATATATTCATAAATAATACGTATTTTCATACAAAAAATCGAAAAAAAGCGTTAAGTTTGTATGGGGGCTATATCTGAAAATGGGCGTGGCAACATTCTTTTGATATTGGATGCCATTAGAAGTGTTTTTACCCTATATTGTAGTAAAAGCATTTATAAATAATAACTTTTTTCATACAAAAAGCCGAAAAAAGTGGTAAGTTTGTATAGGGGCTATATCTGTAAATGGGCGTGGCACCTTGGTTCAGGTATACAAAGTAACTAGAAGCACAAAAAGCTTAAGTTTAAAATTTCAGGTCAATATCTTTAAAACTTTCCGAGTAACAGCCATCGCAACAGACAGACGGACAGACAGACGGACAGACGGACAGACAGACGGAAAGATAGACGGACAGACAGACGGACATGTCTAAATCGATTCGTCTCATCGAGCTGATCAATAATATATATACTTTATGGGGTCTCCGATGTCTCCTTCAATGCGTTGCAAACTTTCGGACAAACTGAATATACCCGTTTACACTTTGTGTAACGGGTATAAAATCTTAACGGTATTTTTTTTGTCGTACAGTGTAATTCAACACATGGTGAAATAATACAAGGTGGTTATTCGTTATCGGTCTCTTTTTATTTTTGACCCTTTTGTCAGTTTGCATGAAAGATTCTTTGTGAGTAATTAATTGTTAAATGGAAAAAAATTTTATTTCCGCCACACAAAGTGTGAAAGGCATATTCAGTTTGTCTGAATGTTTGTAACGCATTTCAATTTTATATATAAAAATAGTTTTTTTTTAAGCATACATTCACTCCAAATTGGGCAAAAACTCTTCCTATGTCATTCAATGTCAAAGCAAATGTGCAACGCCTATTTTTAGGTATAGCCCCCATACTAGCTTACCGCCCGTTTTCGAATTTTTGTATACAAATGGTTATTATTTAGAAATATATTGTCTTCAATTTGGTAAAAACACTTCTAATATCATCCAATATGTCCAAGGTGCCACGCCCATTTTTAGGCATATGGCCCACACAAACATATCTATTTTTTTAGATTTTTTTAGCTTAAAATTTGATACCAATATTGCGTCTTAACGTGAGTTGAATCAGACCATTGACCCCATCCCATCTCGAAGTTCTATTTAAGCCACTGATGATAACACATTAACAATTTAAAAATACGTGTGGCGGGTATTTAAGCTTCGGTTCAATCATAAAATGGGCTTATCGATATAATATCAGTGGACTCTAGAAATGTTTTTACCCCATTTGGAATGAATATATTCATACTTGCTATTTTTACACAAAAAAAAAAAAAAAAAATGGGCGTTAATTTCGTATGGGACCTATACCCATAAATGGGCGTGGTACCTTAGCTTTGTCATTCGATGACATAAGAAATCTTTTAACCCAATTTGGAGTGAATAAATTCATAAATACTTGACATTTTCTTACAAAAAAACCAAAAATAACGGTAAGTTTATATGGGGGCTATACCTAAAAATGGGCGTGGCACTTTGATTTTAACGCTTGACCTGCTTAAGCGAATGAAACGCATAAATACAGACAGACGGGCAGGCAGACGAAAAGACAGACGGGCGGACTGACCTGGCTAGATCGACTTGTCTCGTCTTGCTGATCAAGAATATTCATTTACTTTGCTGGGTCTTCGATGTCTCCTTTGATGCGTTACAAACTTTATAACAAAATGAAAATACCCTTCACACTATGTATGGCGGGCATAAAAAAACTACAATGTAGAGATAAATAGGCTGACATTGAAATTATTATGAAAGAATATGTCAACAACATTCATAATTATACAAAATTCTACGAATAAAATATTTAAACAAAGGCTTCAGCTTATAAACAGAATTATGTATATCTAGAAAATGTAGTTCCAGTTAACTATTATTCCACCAAAATAAAAAATTACACAATATTTTAGGCAACAAAATTCCAAATAAACTTTTTTCTCAAATTGCGTAATTAAAAAATATATAAATTCTTTTATTTTGTTTGTTGTTTTGACCTGAAAGCTTTTAACACTTTATGGTAAATTTTACGCAAGATCAACCGAGTGAAATGTTTATAAATTTATTTATTTTAAAACAAACAAAAATAAACAAAGGCAAACATAAACTAATGTAAATCACGTTTCCAATTTTGAATTTTACAGATTTCAAACAAAACCGTATAATTTATTTATAAAATCACGAATACGAATCTAAAGAACACTGACTGCCGTGCATAAATTATTTAGCGCACTAGAAACATTAAAATAGCAGCACAACATGCATAAAACATAATAAAAAAAAAATAAAAAAATTGAAATTGACAAAACTATTACTAAAAAAATCTAAATAAATGCATAGCTAAAAAAATATTAAATAAAAAAATATCTCATACAAAATGGATGACATACAATCAAGTGTACCATTAGTTGAGAAAAAGGATAATGCACTTAAAGCGATTATATTACCAACGCAAAATATTGGCGCTGTACGTTATAATACAAATACAAATATAAATAATTTTAATGGAAATACAATAATAAATCAACAACAGAATAATGCAACAACAACAACAACATCATTAACAGCTGTTGTTACACCAATTCCACCGCCACCAGCAACAAATGTCAATTCGCATTTAAATACACAACAAGCAACAGCAGCAATTGCAACAACATCACAGCCAAACCCACAGCAGGATAATCTAAATGCAAAAGCAACAGCACCACCAACGCAACTACCGCCACCACCGCTGCAATTGCAATTACAACAACAAAATAATTTGAAAAATTTTGGGTAAGCAAATATGCAACAAAAAGTATAAAAAGTTTCTATAAGATACAGTATCTAATAGATACTTTTTAATTCTACTTTATCTTATAGATACTTTTTAATTCAACTTATATCTAATAGATACTTTTTATGCAAAAAGTTATAAGATATTAAATTTAAAGCTATTCAAGCTATGCCTAAACTATTTGAATTATGTTTTTCACTTGAGTGCATAATTTCATAAACTTTTGCAATTTTTTATACAAAAGAAAATATTTTTTTTTATCAGATACATTCATGCATCGCATCTGTAACTAAATTATTCGAGAAAGGAAAATTTTATTTTTTTTTTTTTAGTTCTTAACAGTTGTAATAGCTTTAAGTATTTGCCAATGCGCTTTAGCTTTAGCCAAAGTCAAGGATGTTTACGCTATTTAATAGTCAATATACTTCAGGTGCTTTAATTCAAAGCGATTCCCAGGCGTTCGTCTTTTTTATATTTTTTTTTTTTGCTTGAATATTATATAGCTTATTTCAGTTATACTATATGTGTGTGTGTATGTGTGTCTCAGTGTGCCCTGCCCACTACTAGTTTTATTTTTAGATACAATGCTCTACGTTATTCAAGAACAAGAACAACAGCAACAGCAACGAGGACAACGACGTCCTTCGACGCTTATTAACAATGCCTGACATTGCTAGCCTGACATCGTAGACATTGTACATTCAAAACGTTGATATGATGTTCATTTGAAAGTGTTTTTGTGTGCTCGTATGTGTATCTTTTATTTTGTTTTTTTTTTTTTTTTTTTTTGTAACAAATACTTGTACTTGCGAATTAATCTATCAGTTATGGAAGATTCCAAGAGAAATCGCGAGTAGACTGTGAGTATTTTGTTTGACTTTAATTTTTAAATAGCAAAAAAATTTTATAATAAAATGCTCAACAGCTACAATGTTGTACAAATATTGTACATACTGCATATCATACATAAGATATTATTTCAGATGGTTTAGATGTGCATAAAACTTTAGCATATTACGTGAAAGTGAGTCTTGAATTTACAAAAAAAAAATAACTAATATAATTATTAATTTACAAATTAATTTGAAGTCTATAAAATCATTCAAAATACTGCATCTCATACAAGCAAAAAATGCTTGAAGTGAACTCTCTCAAATTTTGTATTGGTCTCTCTCTTCATCATGTTCTTCCATTCATTGAGATATTGTTTTAACTTGCTTACTCTCTCTCTCTCTCCCTCTCTCGTTCTTTCATTAATTGGAGATATACTCCAAAAATTATATATATCAGCTCGATGAGAGAAATCGATTTAGCTATATCACTCCTGTCTCTTGCGATACGCATAAAAATACATCTCCAACTCAAGAAAACTATTTTATTTTCAATATTTATATTTTAAATATTAAAATATAGCTAAACTTGGCTCATTAGCTTCCAACACCTTTTTTTTTTTAGAAATATTACCTACACCACCGAATTTCATACTTAGTATATTTTGTAAGTGTTGTGTAACGTGTACTTGAGCTTCGGTTCTACCAAAGTTCAAGTTTTCACTTATTATTCGTCCGGTTAGTTAATTCTTTTTATCGAGCGTGTAAACCCAATACTAATAGGGAATACTTAAATGGCAAAGTAAAACCAAATTTCTTAAATATTATGTGTACTAGCCTATGGGAACTCAGTTACAGCACTATTGATTGACTTGAAACTTTATTTGATTTGTTAAATAATATTCAGGATAAGTTTTTTTTCCATAAATGTAGCTAATATGTGTACTAGACTATTGGAACTCAGTAACAGCACTATTGACTGACTTGAAATTTTATTTGATTTGTTAAATAATATTCATGATAAGTTTTTTTTTCCATAAATGTAGCTAATATGTGTACTAGACTATTGGAACTCAGTAACAGCACTATTGATTGACTTGAAACTTTATTTGATTTGTTAAATAATATTCAGGATAAGTTTTTTTCCATAAATGTAGCTATTATGTGTAATTGTCTATTGGAACTCAGTAACAGCTCAATTGATTGACTTGAAACTTTTTTTAATTTGCTAAATAATATTCAGGATTAGTTTTTTTTCCATAAATGTAGCTATTATGTGTACTAGTCTATTGGAACTCAGTAACAGCGCAATTAATTATCTTCAAACTTTATTTGGTTTGCTAAATAATACTCAGGATAAGTTTTCTTCTATAAATATAGCTTATATGCTACAACTAAATACGATTTTCAAATTCATCAGCTCCATCAACTCGAAATAGAATCAGAATATTAATTATTATTGTATATTCACAGCTTTCTAACAACAAACTGCAGTTTCTTAAACGTTTCAATAAATTTCAGCTTAAAATATTTAGTATTTCATATACTAGCCTATTGGAACTCAGTAACCGCTCGAACAATTATCTTCAAATTTTACCTAATTTCTAGATAAACATTCAGAATAAATTTTCTTTAAAAAATATAACCAAAATTTTACTTTTAGTTAATACTCTGACACATTTATTTAAAACGAACAAAAGATTCTTTGAATTTATGGCACAACCCATACGAACGTACGTTTTTACCATACACACACTTACTTATTGTTTTTTATACATTGTATTGCATTCATATGTATATGTGTACTATTGTACTTAAAAACTGCGTGACTTATGCATGGGCGTATCCTTTTTATACCATTTTCAAGTTCACACGGAAGTATAGTACAACGACCACGCAGCAAGTTCTGCATGGGTAATGAAATCGAAGAAAAACAGCTGCGAAATGCATTAAAAATACAAAATTGAAATAATAAATTTTGCTAACATGCTTCAAAAATATGACATTGTGTGACTTTTGAAATAAATTGTGAAAAATGACTTTTCAGTTCAGAATTACGTTTATAAAATTTTAAATAGAAAATTTAAACGTGCAGCATATCTAATAAATTTATAACAACAATACAAACGATTTGTCAATTAGCTCAAGTAGAAATTTAATACAAATGAATTCTTTATAATGAGCAGCAGAAAGAAAATATGGCACGCGAACATGATTCTTTGCTTTTGATAAACTACTTCCATCGACTTCGAAGAAAATAAAACTTTTACGCACAGAAAATGAAAAACTTTTTCGAGTTTAATAAACTGCTGCACTCAAGTCACAACGCAAGGACGACAACACAATGTTGCCTAAAAATATGCTACATTATTTTTCTTTTTCCCAACAAAAATAGAAAATATGTCGCAATAAATCAGAAACACAAATATTACGCAGCATAGAAATTTACTTCGACTCATTTCACTTTTTGTTTCTAAAAATAAAAAAATGAGGAAAAAAATATTTATTAAAAGAAAAGCAAAATAATATTTCTCACGTTAAATGGGTGTGTTCTTCATTATTAGAATGTCTATTACGCCCAAGCAGCCTTTGGCATATTGCAAAAACATGGCACATAGTATTATTCTTAATGTTGCTACTGCCGCTGCTACTATCAATTGTTCATATTTTTTTTCCGCTAAATTTAACAAAATGTACTACTTTGACATTTGATATATATTTTTTTTTTTGCCAACTGTGGCAAGTAAATTTTAACTTTTTGCTAAAAGTAAATGATAGAATTGCGGCAAGAAATCGATAAAGGATAACCGGTTGCTTAGCTTAGTTTTTTTAACTACTTTTTACTAGAAACAGACACAATCGCGTGCAAGAAATCATAGCGCGAAATGGAAATAATGAGCACAGGATGTGCTACAGGATGAAAAACTAAAAAGGATTGTGTTTTTTTTTTCACGAAATGTGTTTGGTATGTCATATTCTTTTATGTGTGTGTAGCTATTTTCAAAACCATTATGAAGTTTTTTTTTTTTTTCATTTTTTTGAAAAGATTCCATTATACTTGACAGCGGAAGTGTCATTAAAAGGAGTGGGGAAAGTAGTAGTGAAGGTTTTTTTTTAAAGATTATTTAAAAAAAGAGCGGCATATACGGAATGATTTTATGGCAAACTGGTATCATATTTTAATCTTCTTAAAATTAATGCCTACACTTGAAATTCAATTAAGAATTAATTTCTAAAATTCAAATTTTGTACTCAATTTTTTACAATTAAAAAATGTTTTATTTTATTTATTTTTTGTAGCCACGCGAAATAATAATTGTCGTATTAAATTACTCAAGTTTTGCACACCATAAAAGTCATTAGTAATGAAATAGAAAACATGAAGCAGAAATTTGAGGAATAAATTTGCAAATGAGAAAATGAAAATTTTTAGTTTAATTGACAAAGTTTGTGTAGACTAAAGACGGGACTTTATAAATATGAGAATATCAAATTCAAAGTTTTGCTGTGGGGTATCTGAAGCAAGCTGCTTTAAAAAATATAAAGAAATGTTTGCTACAAAAACTCTGAGATGGGTGTAGACCTTTCGCCTCCTAGCGACAGAAATATTGGAACTGCATCATTGCAGCATAGAGAAGAGCACAAATGATCCGCACAAACGTTTAGGCACATTTGTTGCGGTTATGCAATGAGCAAAAATCTTAAACATTTATTCTCTTTTTAAACCCAGGAAAAACTTTTGCGAAAATCGCTGTGATTGCAAACAGTGATAAAATTGCAGTTCACGGAAAAACTATCGAGTACAGAACACAGCAAACAATCAGTTACAGTGTATCAAGTGAGCTGATATATTTTTTTTCAAAACCAATTTGTGCTTCTTGTTTAAATTTTTTTAATATCTAACTTTTTTTATTTTTAAAAAAATTTACGTCAGACTCCCATTTTGGAATTTTTATTAGTTTAAGCCTATCAATGTAATTCCTGCGTGATCGGATTTGGGACGTCAACAAGGGACATGATAAATAAACTTTATAAAGAATGTGAATGTACAACACGAAGCCGCTATGGCCTTTCAAGTTAGACAAAAACTACTACATATCCTATAGTGATATGCTTAAACTGTTTGAGAATTACAAGAATACAAGAACTTATTTGAAAAGTAAATCATTACTTTCAAAAATAGAGAGCTGAGTGATAGTAAAAAAAAAAAAAAATTAAAAGTTAAAGACGAATGTTGACCAAAGCTATCATAAGAAGCTCAGCTTTTATCCTACAATAAAAAAAACAAAATCTTTTGGACAAAGACTCAAATTCATACATTCTCAAACCAGAAGCGGCTACTGTGCCAAAATCTTTGGGGTTTTTCAAGAAGAACAATTAGAGCCAGTTTGAAAAGACCTCTTTGTTCTCTATGGACCAAAAAAAAAAAAAAAAGATATATTGAATCCTCCGGAGTCTATAGCGTTTGCACTAAGCAACGATTACATACCTATAAAACATTCACATTGTGCATATCTTAATTTTTGATCAGTAAAAATTGTGTTTACGGCAAAAAAAAAAAAAAAAAATAAAAAAAAAAAAAAATAAATAAAAAAAAAAATAAAAAAAAAAAATAAAAAATAATATTAAATATAACAAAAGTTTTTTAAAATTTGGGTAGATCATGCCTGCTTGCCTAGAAACTAAATAAAACTTAATGTGAACTGAAAAATTTTAATTGAAGACTTTTTAATTCACAACAAGTTTTAACTAGATTTACAGTTAGGATGTTTTTTTTTCTCTATATCTCATCTGCTAAATATTTCACAATGATCGTACGTAAATAATACCCAAGACGTTTTGTGCGATGGCACAAACAGTTAAAACTTTATAAGGTCATTAAAAACAAAACAATTTTAGCATAGAATACATCCTTGATGAACTTAAGAAAATATCTGAGTTTAATTTAAATCGGACAAATAAAAATTGTAGACTTAAGGCAATAAACTACTGTATCCAAAAAATGAGGTGAAAATCCTTAATTTATTCTTCTAAAACAATTTCATTGCCTTTCATTACTCAACTACTCATTACTATACACATATGCCAAAGGATTTTCCAATCTAAAATACAGCTGAAATAGGGATGACCTTCAGCTACTTCTTCGCAGCGGTTTGAATCTGTTCAATCGCCTCAAAATGGTAACCCTGAAGCGGTCTTTTAAGCTTGTTAAACACTCAGAAAGTGCACGGCTACATATCAGGTTAATACGTTGGTTGTGTTTCGAAACGAGTCAAATTTTTTGCGAAAAATATAACGAAAAAATAATCCAAAACAAGGAAAAACGTTAACTTCGGTGGAACATAAGCTTAAATACTCGACAAATGGCTTAGATAGAACATCGAGATGGGATGGATAGTAATCATTGGTTTTATACTGCTCATGTTTATATACAATTTATATATATAAAATCTATATATATATATATATATAATAGTAAAAATGTTTCTATGTCTGCCATTTACGTTGAAACCATCCAGCCGATGAGCCTCAAACAGGTTACATTTAAGAGTAATCAATGCATGTAAATTGAAATTCCACTAAAACAATGCCTGATGCATATTCGGTTCATTCAAGAAGTCGATTTTCTAATTTTTCAATACAAAACTGTTTTGCTTTTTTAACATAAACAAAAAAACAAAAAAATAAAAACAGCTGATAGCAGCTTATGGGTAAGCTAAAAAAAGTGGTATTTTTTGGTACGTTTTTAAGTTAGCCCCAGCCCATTTTGGTTGCGCTGCAAACAAAAATAAAAGCAGCAGTTGCGAAACGGAAAAAAAGCTGAAAGAGTTGTAGCACACGCCGGGTATCTGCTGGTTGAAAAATAAAATACTGCTTTTATTGATAAAATTGAAATTGTACAAAAAGTAATATTTGCAAAATAAAATTGTGTTCTTGGTGGCTTCCTTTGCAATTGCCGCTTTAATTGAGTAGCACTTGTTTTGAATGACACTTTGGTAGAAAACATATTGCATTCTGCCGTTTATTTTATTTTATTTATTTTTTTTTTTTTTTTTGTATAAAAAATGTCACATTTCACTCCGTAGTCAATTAATATTTTTGTTGCAATTGCGGTTTCGCAATTCAATTGTTTCAAAAGACCGCTTTTTCAGTTTTAACGAATCAAGTGACTGGCAAATATAACAACGAATTTGTACAGGTGCGGTGTTTAAGCGAATATGAACGATTCACGAAGAGTGGTAAAAGCACCAATCACTGACAAGTGAACAGATTCACTGTTCGCAAAGAACGATACACAAAATCGCCGATAACTGAAAATGTTCACTGTGGAACAGGAAATTGGTAAATCACTTCTTTCAGACGCAGTGCGATAATGCGATTTTTAAAAGTGATTTTTTTGGCAACAGTAATCTAGACACCTGTCAAAGTGCTTATCTGTGCGTCTTCTTGGCGCTTATATATATCCTTTCTTCTTGACTTACAAAGCAACATTACATTTGTAAGCTTTGTTTATTCAATTCCAAAGTCAAAACATTTAAATTCGATGCTTGTTTGTCTGATGCTAAAGAAAAACGTTCTTTTAAGGACTGTGATTATAAAGGTAGTTATGCCAGCATTTTAAATAGCACTCGATAAGAGTAAAAAGGAAGTAATAGCCAAATCAAAGCATAGTTATGGTGTTATAGGTTATATATATTGACTTTCACGTAGTGTCTTACTAATAATCAAAAACTATACTTGTGCTTACTTTCTGGTTAAATTCTTGGGATTTTCAATCATGGCTTAAAACCCTTAAAAAAATATCATTGTGAAAACTTTTTGACGAACGGAATGATGAGCAGCTTTAAATTATTGACATCCACTTTTCTATTTGTTTTGAGATTATCAAGTCTACGACGAAATATATTTCATAAAGAAATGGCGAACCGGTTCGAACCACTTTTGCCACTTGTTCGGTTCGCTTTTTGGTTCAAAGACATTGTCCTTCAGAAGAACTGGTTCGATTCATGGTTCGCAACAAACGTTCGATAATGCTGTGATTCGGATCAAAACCGGTTTGCAGCCCTGATAATTTGTTTATTATAAGGTCTATAGTGTGTAGGTTATTATCTGTTTATCAGACACATTGTAAAGCATTAAAGGAGATATAATCATTTCGAATTGCACAAAAAGTTTCGTATAACAAGTGTTTGAGCTTCCGTTTTTCCTAATTATTACTTTTTTTTTTTTGATCAATTTAAAAAAATATTGCAAAAGATTTTTCTTATGAAACTTTCATGTACGTGCGTAAGGACTTTATTTTAGTTATACAAGAAGTTTCATTAAAAGTTGTCATAGGTATGCATTTTTTTTTACCTACTCGTATGTATTTATTATTTACATGTATACAAATTGTACAAAACTAGTAGAACAAATTTCGAAACAGGGTGCTTTAAGTACAAGCATTTAGCTATAGTATAAATGCTCTTATAGCACGTGCCACAATCTATGTAAATAACATTTTTACAGAATACTTTAATTAAGGATTAAATAGACATAAGCGTCGTTGTACATAGAATAGCACTTTATGTATATGCATTATATACAAAAAAATATATGTAAAAAAAAAGAATAAATGAAAAAAAAGTACATGTAAATATATTATAGTATGTACAAAATGAAAAGCTCTTTACAGAAGCCATTTGTATAGTGAAGTGTCATAGAAAGTGAAACGTGTTTTTTTGTTTTTAATTTTTAAATTTTTATTTAATCAACTTGCTATGTAAACTTTGAATAATAATTATGTATATGAAAACAGGAACTAATTTAAAAAAAATAGTAAACCTATCGAAATAGTTTTGTTAAAATTGGACTAGTTTAATTTTGGGAAAAATAATAGAACAAAGTTTTTGGAAATATAACAAGAAGCGTATATGATGAACTTGACATATTTTTCCAAAAAAAATCTATGATTTTTTTTAGTTTCTAATTCATTGACACATTACTGTAGCTACACTCTTGGCACAACAATGCGCGACCCTCAGCATTTCCTTAAGCTGACTTTTCCGTAGCATGCTTCAGGGCGCTACAACAAATGCAACGCACAAAACGAGTGCGGATGTGTAGCGAACAAACAACGCTGCATAAGTATATATAAAATGTACATATATATTGCATGTACACACATACATTTATAAGTATATACATGAATATAAAAGTTGCATGCAACTAGAAATACAATATGCAACGGATTGCGACAAGAAACGGCCTAAATAATATCCTGCTGCCATTTTTTTTTTCTTCTTGTATTGCTTTGCTTGTCGACAAACAGACAGACGGACAGTCAGACAGACTGAGTGACATGGGAAATATACAGACTGGATAGGCTCGTCGATCGTTGTATTTATTACTAAAGCCATATATACGCTGTTTATAAATAATAAGCTATACACACACACACACATTTACACAGTTACATTTATGTGTGTGTGCCAAAGGCAACTTAATGGCGGCACAAAAATACAACAAAAAAAAAGGACTAACTAAAATGTTGTGGAAAAATCGAATGTTGTATGTAGAACGCGTCGCAGTGTAACAGTTCCATTCCTTTGCTTTTCATTCAGTCTTTCAGAGCTGATACTACGCGAAACGAGTCGTTTTATTCAGGCCGTTGTCGTCAGTCGTTCGTTTCGGCGTGTATGGAAAAGTCGATTTTTTCTTGAAGTTTTTTTTCTTCTTGTTTCTTGCGTTTTATTGGAAAAATTCTTTTGTATTTATTTAAAAAAAATTATTTGTAAATAAAAAAAAATTATTTAACAAAAAATTTAAAATAAAAAATAAAGAAATTTGTGTAAAAAAATAAAATAAAAAATATAAAAAGCGATTACATAAGCAAAACAAATTAAATTATGTGCAAACCGGCAAAAACTTTGCCATGTGTTTAAGTTTTTGCTATGTACAAGTGTCTATGCGTGTGTGTGTATCTGTGTGTGTGCCTTTGTAAATAAGGCCAGTGAATATTTAAATATTTAAATCAAATTAGATGCAAGAAATTTGTTATTTTATGAGCAACAATAAAAAGCTGAGATAAGTTTAAGGATATTTTCTCACAAAGGAGAGGAGTCACCTGGTTTTAATTTCAAACTTCTTAAATAATTTAAGCGCACAAATTTATGCGTGTGAAAGGACACAAGTCGCATGGATTGACGTGTTCTTGAGAGTGTACTCATTTCAAATTTATACTTCTTGAAACAAAAGAAAAAAAGTCAATAAAGACGCTTCAAAAAAAAAAAAAAAAAACAAATGCCAGCGTAGGCGGCAACAAAATGTCAAACACAGGAAAAAAAAAAACAGGAAATAGAAAAAATAGAAAAATATTTACAGACATATTGGCTGCAAGACAATACTTGAAGTAGTCGCAGACGTCATAGAAAAAATAAACTTATTCAAAAAAAAAAATAAAAAAATAAATAAAGAAGTTGCCACACGCGCATTTTGAATTAGTTTGTTTGAAAGACTAAAAATATATTACATCAATCTAAAATAAAACCATTTATTTATGTCATTTCACATTGTTTGTATTTTTGTTATCCAAAAATAGTTTAATTTGATGCTTAATTTTAGCAATTAGCTGCACATGACAGAAGGACAGAAGGACGGACGAACAATAGCAATTTGACAATTTGATAATAATTGCCTGACTGCTTGATTGCTTGCTATCCTGATGAAATATTGAGCAATCAAATTTTGATTAGTTACAAAGGAAAAATTGCAAGTCGATCTGTCATTATCATATCAATGTCCTACTTCCACTAATTGCGTAAAATGATTATCTTTGGGAATTTTCTATGGAAAATATTTCAATGGATAAAATTTAAAATTAAATTGATTCCGGCTATCAATACTATAGTTTATGTTTGGAATTATAATTACTTGGAATAAAGAATTTATATGAATATTAAGTTGAATTAGTAAAATATTAAATCATATTACTACATTACGGATGCGCAATAAAGTTTTTAGCTTTCATTCAAGGAAAATTATTTTTTAAAATATTTTTGTCATGTTTCCTAAGAACAAGTGAATTTCGTGTTAATAAAACTAGGCATCTAAAGACCGATTGTTTACCAATAAAAATCGAAACTGATCATTCAAGTTAACTGTTTTCAAGATGATGCGAATGTTTTTCGATTGCGATGTTAACTTCAATCAAAAGTTCAGACATCAGTTTTTTGTCTGTCGTGAAGATGATTTCATTGGGCAAGTGAAGGTTCTGCGCTTAGATTCGTGCTGTTCATAAGTCCGGGTTCTGTTTTGAATCATTATTTTTGCATTTTATGTTCATGCTCACAATATCGTAATCGTAAAAGTTTTAAGATTTACTTTTTAAATCGCAACTTTTCTTGCTTCGTTAATCGCAAAGCGTTAAAAATTTCCAATTTGAAATCGACCGACTCGAGTCGGTAAAATAAATTACATAATATTACAAAAAAAAGTTCCCATCGATTTAAAAAAAAAAAATATTTTTTTATTCTGAGATGTTTATAGAGTTTATTTTCGTACTTTTTAATGTCATTGATTCTGAAATTAAATTTTAAATCAATAATTTTTACTCATGCCTAAATTTATAGCTAATTTTCACTGGCTCGCGTTTTGTTATCGCTTTAACAAATTATCGAAAAACGCGATACGATGTTTCTATTGCGTTTTAGCGTTAGCATTGGAGTTCAAACAGCTGATTTTGTTCGTTATGTAGTAAAAAAGTTGTACAGCTTTAAATTTTTTTTTAAATGTAGTTTTTTTAAATTAAACGAATGTCTATTGATATTATTGCTTTAGTAACTGCTTTCTAATATGAGCATGAAAAGGTAATCCGTCAGCTGAAGCGTTAGGGTAAATGTTTATTTTTGCGATTATTTTGTCAGCTGTTTTCATAAATATACGCAACTTACGATTGCAAAATTATTCGAACCGATAAGAGAAATCGGTTTGAACGCGTGTTATCGAAAGTGGCGTTCATAGTGAACGCAACTTTTTTCAATATCTAACTGCCTATCCTTTTTGTATATGATTTAATGCAATTTTGTCGAGTTTTTAACGCTAACGCGAACGCAGCCAAATGGAAATGAACTTTTAAAGAGCAGTAAATTTAGTCAAGACATCAACAAACTACAATTTTTTATACCGATAACCTTCTAATTTGTAACCGATATCAGTTTTTGTCATGAATTCTGCTCGTCGCTTGAATAGCGCCTCTCTTAAGGTTGACTTTCAAACTTTATTTCTCCCAAACCGATTATAAGATTAACTTCGTTCTTTTTTTTTTTTTAAATTAAAGTTTATTTAATTCTCAAATCGACAGAATATTAAAAGTTCTTATATTTTTAAAACAAAAATTTCTTTTTTTTTTTTTTAACAAAACTTGTACTAAAATGTCTGAATGAAATATTTTAAGTTACATCGATTTTACTAAAAAAAATTATGCAGTTTTCTTGTTAATGAAAAATTAGACAATAAAAAGGCTTTTATGAGATTTTCAATCGTTAAAAATCTAAACAAAATAGACGGACACATATGTGTATACATATACTAGGTTTTTTTTTAAACAGATGAATTTCATTAGGGGGTTTTGTTATAATTTTTGTTAAAAACAAAATAATATAAATTTTTTTTTTGGAAAATTAAATAAATTTTGATTTAAAAGAAGAATGAACTCAAACGCATAATTGGTTCAAGAATAATGAAGCTTAAAAGTCAACTTTGTAGCAGGCACTATTCAAGTGAAGAGTAGTGTATGTAAAATGCAAAGAAACGTTTTGGAAATGGAACATAACTTTTGCGATCGCCGGAGCACGAATAATTTGAAATCGTACAAATTTTTTAAATCGTAAATTGTAAAACTTTCGCGATTACGTTAGCATGGCTGATAATAATGAAACCATCGGTAATTATCGATATTTCGTTGTTTCTCCAAGCTTTAGGTGAGACTTAAATGTCTGTAAACTTCAACATTTTTCTGACTTACAGTTAGTAATGCAATGTATAAAGAGAAAAATTTCTTCATTAATACAAAAAAACCAGGGCTACAAACGGAAATTGAATCGAACCGATTTTTAAACCGAACCGATTTTTAAACCGAGCTCCAGCACCTTTTGAGTTTAGCTGGCTTATTCCGCCTCTCTGACCTAACAATTTTTTTTTTTTATACCTGTTACACTAGTGTAAACAGGTATATTCAGTTTGTCGGAATGTTTGTAACGCATTAAAGGAGGCATCTTAGACCCTATAAAGTATATATATTCTTCATCACCTCGACGAGACGAATCGATTTAGCCATGTCCGTCTGTCTGTCCGTCTGTCCGTCCGTCCGTCTGTCCGTCCGTCCGTCTGTCCGTCTGTGTCTGTGTGTTGCTGCGCGATTTATTCGCTCAGTTTTAAAGATATTGGGCTGAAATTTTAAACTTAAGCTTTTCTAGGTCCTGTGTAGTTTCTATGTTAAAATCAATGTGCCACGCCCACTTTTAGGTATAGCTCCCATACAAAAGTACAACATTTTTTCAAGTTCTTATATGAAAAAAATTTATTTATAAAGCGAATGGCTTCAAATATGGTTAAAATGTTGCTTATACCATGCCATATCTTCAGTTTAAAATTGGTCCAAATCGGACCGCGAATTTCTAAATTTTTATGAATATATTTAATTTGTTTAGAATTTTAAAATAAAATTTAATACAAATGCTGCACACGAAGGTCTATCAACGTCAAATGATGTGTAACAGGTATATAAGCTTCGGTCCAACCGAAGTTAACTTTTTTTCTTGTTTTAACTCAAGAGTTAGATACAAAGAAAATTGGAAGGTGAAATAAGTGGGACATTTTTACGGGTCGACAATAAAAAGAGACAGAGTTCTAATATTCCTGCTAAGACCAGATAGACTTAAATAGAGTTATTATTGACATACTAGCGGATACCGGACATGTGCCACTACGTTGTACGGGCGTTTTGGCTGCTCTTTCAACTCTCTTCCGTTTTGTGGAACTGTAGCTCTTTTCGGTGGCAAATTTGTACTTTTTAAAATATTGTGAGGTCATTATGAAAAGATAGAGTAAAAAGTACTGTTCTTTTTTACTCTATCGAGTCAACAATATATTTTTGGGGTTATATATAGCAAAAACATACAAAAATGTAAAAAATTTTTGTTTAAGAAAAGTGAATAATGAATGAACCGAATATGCCTAATGCACTGTTTTAGCGATCTTAAATCATCCTTGCATTATTGTCTTTCAAAAGAAACTGGCTTGGGACACATCGGTTGGATGGTTTCAAAGTCTATAGCGGACATAGAAACATTTTTACTATTTTATATATGTAGAGAATCCGGTGTCTTTAAGGTTTTTTTTCTGGTAACATTTTGGAACTCTGATTTGTTTAAAAATTTTAACAATAAAATATTCGAATGTTCTTATCTTTTTTTTTTTGTTGCAAAAGCGACTTTTTTTGCAACTAACGAGAAAGATAAGAACATTTGTATATTTTATTGATAACATTTTCAAACAAAACAGACTTTCAAAAGTTCAGCAATATTTTATATCGAGTTGCGTCTGTTGCATTGGGAATCGTTTTGACTTAATTAAAAATAATAATAATAAAATACGATAACAATTTTTTGAATAAAATTCAAAATAATAATTTCCGCTAAAAAAACAATACACAAAAAAAAAAGAGAGGTTGATAAATGCGTCACAATTGTGCTGCTACTAATCAGACAATGACTTCATCAATTGCACGTTTGAATAAAACACAAACAAAGCTAAAAAATATAATATTTAAAAAAATAGAAATTACATTACAAAACTTAGTCATATAAAAAAATTATACTTTGTATTATGAAACGCAGTTAAAAAAAAAATTAATGCCAGCTAAGCGCAGTTTAATTAAAACTTTTAATTGAAGATACATTTTGAAATATTTTAATACTTTGGCATTTAAAAATAATCGCATTGCATTAAAATATGTCTACCATAACAACTTTTTTTCTTTTGCTATAAATAATTATGTCAAATTTGCGGCTAAAAAAGATAAAAACATCATAGAAAAATTAGCGAAGCGCGAAAAAGATACAATTTATCAGCTTAAAATCACAGACGACTCAAATATTTCGCGCTATTTTGTTGTACTTTTTTTCTCTTTGTAGAAAAAAAGATAAATAAAAAAAGAAAATCTTAAGTAGCTGCCGCCTTTATAGCGTGCAAGTGTTAATGAGATACAATGTATTTAGTAAAATGTATCTATGAACTTTTACGTAAAAGTTTAATTGAAACATAATTAAATTGCTTAACAACAAAGTGCTACAAATAATAATAAAAAGCGAGAAAAAAATGTATTGTATTATATACTATGACATATGCATTGTGTGCCGTTGAACTTTAATAAAAAAAAAATTAAATTTCGACAACAATGTTATTTAGATACGCTACACAAATAAATGAAGCTTTCAATAATTTCAAAATAATGCAAAGCAATGCGTTAGATACATTTGTATCTATATGACTGCAAAAGTATCTTTTATATATATTGAGTTGTGCATTGTGTTATGAGAGCGTCTCTTTATTAATTTTTGTGCTATTTAAATAAAAAAAAACTATCAAAAAGTGGTATGATGTAAGCCACTTGATTTACTCAAAATCTAAAAGCGATACAAATTTGCATACTTCAACTAAAGATTAACAAAAATAACATACAACATATGCCTAAAGGAACAAAACTTGCTAACATTTTTTCATTGTATATTTCAAGTGGCTTACTACACCCTACACTAAATTTAGATATATGTGTCAGATATATAGAATTTTATTTTACATGTGCTGGCTGTATGCCAACCAAAGAAGAAAAAAATACAGACACATTTAACACTTTTAGAAGCATGCTCATTATTGAATGTATCTCATGTAAAATGAATGGAAAATGTACTTGAATTAAACTTTGGAATCTCAGTTGTGCTGCTTTCATTTAATTGTTTTACGCTTTATTTAGTTATGACGCATCAGCATTAATGATTAACAATATTGTTTAGCGTAACAACAATAACAACAATTAAGATACGTAACGTAGCTAAACAACAACAAGAAAAACGTTTACATTTCCGCGCCTCATACGCTGTATCTATATGCGATATCGTATTATAGTATAAACTTGTTTCACGTTTTTTGTTTCTTATGCAGCGGCAGCGGTAGCACATTGAGCTGTTCGAGTTGAGTTCGTTAACATTCTTAGTCAGTGAGTTTGCTATTTGCTGCAAATCTAAGTGCAATTTCGGTGCAAGTGTACTGAAAATTGCGGACATTTTAAGTGCACAAGCACTGGTATATGAGTATTTTGCAAACAACAACAACAACAAAAATAACAAAAACAAAGACAACAAACGATAGCAACTGGCAGCGTACCATGCGAAATCATAATACAAATGTAAAAGATACACTCACACATATTTGTATCTAGATACAAGTTCATGCAGTTGTATTGTGTATTAAGCTTGTTTCTCTTTTTATGTTAACATTTTTTTGTTTTGTTTTCATGGTTGTTGCTGTAGCGTGTTTTCGAACAGCTGATGAGCGCGTTACTTGTTTTATTTTTGTTTTTTTATTTCTCTTTTGTTTGGAATTGTATCTGCGCAAAGTTCTTTGTTTTCTTTAAAGTTGAAATTATAGCTGCATACTCGTACATCGAAAATTATGCACCCTTTTATATGTGCTGCTGTCATAGATACAATTAACTAAAAATAGCAGACTACATTTATCAGCAGCTTTAAGTTGTGGCGCAGATACTTACTTTGAACTTTGGAATAAATATAAAAAAATAAAAAATTTATAAAAAAGTATCTAAAGAGCAAAGTCAGCAGCAATTAGCTATGCGTATAATTGCTATAATTTCATTTTGTACCTTAATAGGCGCGCAAACGCAAACACATTTCGAAAAATACGTAATTAAATTCTTCTTTTTTAACGAGCGACGTGCTTGCTGCTTGTAGATACATAAGTATGCCTTAAAAGCAAAAGTACAATATGTATATAGAATAACATTTCATATAATATAATTTTTTTTTTAATGAAGAGATACTTTTTTTTTTTTTTTTTTTTGGAAGTGCCATTGTTGTAGCTACATTTTAGCTAACAAGTCATTCTAAAGTCAAAAAAGTGCCAGCAGCTCATAAAGTTTGCTTGTCACATACAAACGACAACGATGATGTTGTTTTTTCTTTTGTTGCTTTGTTTGTAGCTTCATAAATTGTGTACATAAGGCACCACTTTTAACAAATATTTCACGGTCATATATGAGTGTTAGATACAATTTACATTAATGTAAATACATAAGAGATACATACAAAATACATACTACATACATATGTAGCTAGGCATAGTGACATGAATACAAACAAAAAAAAAAAATAGTTAAATAAATAAATAAACTGAAAAGGTGTATAGATACAAATAAAAAAACACAGAACGGTAGCCTAAAACAAAATATAAACAACAACAAAAACAAAAGCAGCAGCAGCCGGTTCAAACATACAAAATAAATAAAATAAAAAATGTTAAAACAGAAAGAAAAAGAATAAAAAACGTTTACTTTGGTAGCACCGAAGCTCAAATACCCGTCACAAGCAACTTTAATCATTTTTTTGAACAAAATTAAAAATGGAAGGTGATTTTGTATAGGGTCTATATGTTATAGTGACCCGATCCTTGTCATATCGATAGCATATTCCTAGGATGACAGTAAAAGTGATTTTACTCAGATAAGAGTAAATATATCCATAAATGAGAACAATTTTCATACAAAATCTGAAAAATGGGCGTGGCAAATTTCTTCTGATATTGGATGCCATTAAAAAAATAACTATTTTCATATAAAAAAATCGAAAATAATCGATAAGTTTCTATGTCTAAAAATGGGCGTGGCTCCTTGGCGTTGATATTGGGTGATATAAAAAGTGTTTTTACCGAATATGGTGTCAATACACTGCTAACTAATAACCATTTCCAAACAAAAATTCGAAAATGGACAGTAAGTTTGTATGGGAGATATACCTAAAAATGGGCGTGCGATCTTGGTGGTGTTTTTACCCAATTTGGAGTCAGTACACTGCCCAATAATAACCATTTTCATACAAAAATTCGAAAATACGTGATAAGTTTGTATTTGAGACATATTTAAAAATGAGCATGGCCCTTTTGTTTTAACATTAGACGACTTTGGAAGTTTTTGACCCAATTTGGAGTGAGTATATACATTATTAAAAAAAAACAAGAAAAAACGTTAACTTCGGTAGAACCGATGCTTAAATACCCGTCACACGAATCTTTAAAGAGTTTATGTGTAATCATCAGTGGTCACCTAAATTTACACACAATATTAATTTCAAATTTTGAGCTTAAAATACAGATATGTAAAACAACATATTTCTCAAATATATCTGGAAATGGGCGGTAAGGTTGTATGCAAGAAACACCTGAAAATGGGCGTGGCACCATGTTATTGGAAGAGTTTTTACCCAATATGGAGTAAATTCATGAATAAATTATAACCATTTTCATACAAAAAATCGAAAATGGTCAGAAAGTCTGTATGGGGGGCTATACCAAAAATGGGCGTGGCACATCTGATTTGACATTGAATGACATTAGAATGTTTTTAGCCAAATTGGAGTGAATATATGCATAAATAATTAGTATTTTTTACAAAAAATCGGAAAAATCGGAAAGTTAATATCGGGGCTATGCCTAAAAGAGGGCGTGGCATTTTGGTTTTGACACTGGATGACAAAAGAAATGTTTTTACACAATTGGGAGCGAATACATTCATAAATAATTAAAATTTTTATACAAAAAATCAGAAAAAAACGGTAAGTTTGTATGGGGGCTATACCTAAAAATGGGCGTGGCACTCTAATTCTCGAACTCATAATAGTCGTTGCCGAGAAAAGCTTAAGTTCCAAATTTCTTAATATCTTTATATCTTCAACGAAAAAGATGCTTAGAAATATACAGACGGACAGACGGGCAGACAGACGGACAGACGGACAGACAGGCGGACAGACAGACAGACGGACAGACAGACGGACAGACAGACGGACAGACAGACGGACATGGCTAGTTCGATTCGTCTCGTCGAGCTGATCAATATTTTATGGGGTCTACGACGTCTCCTTCAATGCGTTACAAACTTTCAGGCAAACTGAATATACCCTTCACACTATGTGTGGCGGGTATAAAAAATATTGAAAAGGGGCGGTCAGTTTGTATGGGGGCTATACCTTAAAATTGACGAGGCCATTTAATATTCCAACTTGACTTGGTCCTTTTCGAGAAAAGCTTTAGTTTCAAATTTCAGCTAAGTATCTTCAGTAGTCTCCGAGTAAACCGCATTGAAATAAACAGACGGACAGACGGACGGACAGACGGACAGACAGACGGACAGACAGACGGACATGGCTAAATCGATTCGTCTCGTTGAGCTGATCATTAATATATACATATATATTTATACTTTATAGGGTCTACGATGTCTCCTTTAAAATGTAACAAACTTTCTGACAAACTGAATACACCCTTCACACTATGTGTGGCGGGTATAAAAATGTTAAAACAGAAATAAAAAAAAAATGATTGTAAAATGAAAACAAAGAACTACAACAACAAAGACTATAAAAGTTTATAGAGTGTATAAGCGAGAAAGAGAGAAATAGTAGTAAAAAAGAGATAAAGTATTTGAGTAAAGCATAAAGACAATAAAAAACAATAACAAACACTGATAGCTGCAAAGGCAACAACAACAACAATAATAATAACAACAACAAAGCCACTTTAGCTGAAAAAAAACTTCAGCATGAATAAGAGTGACCATGTATACCCATAAAATTATAATTTATTCATGCTACATAAAAATAGTTATTTACATTTGTTTATCGAAACTTTACTACAAGCGTTGTAGAAAAATAGAAGGTTTTCTCAAGGTTCTCAAAATAGGCGTGCATTTGAGCTCTGCTTTGGAAAATAAGAAATAGTCACAGTAAGCTAAATCTGAAGAATATGCTGCATGTGATAATATTTTGTATTCAAGCTTATGTAATTTTGTCATATTCCAATGTGTTTGTTTGTCCAATTCATCCAAGAGCTTTGAACAATATGCTCTGGTTTTGATGGTTTCATTCTTTCACTTACAAGGAACACTACGGAACCCGGACTCACCGATTCGAAAGAATATTTTTCTTTTAAAATACGAAAAATATTAGATACGTATTTTCTTTTATATGCAAAGGCTTAAAATTAGTAGTTAACTTTGATGTATGTAGGCACTCAAGTCTGTAATAGACTTTACAGCTTTTAAACATCTAAAATAATAAGTTTTCGAAAAAAAAGTTTTTTTTGGACCACTCTAGCCTACAAACCTACCTCAAACCTACTACTCAACCCTTACACATAACAAAAAAATACGAATTTTTCCATATTTAGAAGTGTTCCTTGTTGGAGAAGCTTCTTCTGTTCTGGAGTGCTGTGGTAAAACCATATAAAATTTAGTACGAAAAGTTTCAAAAAAGATATTCGGTCGAGAGAAGGCGCATAACAACGAGATAATCGTTGAAAAAATTAAAAAAGTTTTCAATGGAACCAAAGCTCAAGTATACAATCTAGAGCGCTTTATCGATTAACTCGAAAAACAGATTCATTGAGTCTTGACTTACTCGAGAAGATGAGTCTAATAACCGAAAGCTTCGATTTAGCTCAAATTTTAACTCGAATAAACGAGTAATCTCTAAATCGAGTATCCGTAGTTTCGGTTATCCGACCGAAGGTAATCGTTTCGTTCGATTATCCGATCTTTCCGATCAACCTAATCGAGTATCCGACTCGATTTGAGTTGAAGTTGACATACCCTGAGTCGACTCGTACCGAATTTAAACGAGTCCCGTCGAGTTGATCATTTTCCAAACAGTAGACTTGAGTTACTCGAATTGTTTTTAATTCGAGTATCCTTTTTAACCGAAACTTTGAATAGTTTATTTGTACAGTATGTGATCATCAATGGCTTCGATAAAATTTCAGGAAGAAGGTCAATAATCCGATATAACTCAAGATTAGACACAATATTGAAGCTCATATAAGAGGCATAAATGTATGTCAAATTTTAAACTAAAAATACAGATGAGGCATTCAATTCGATATGTCAAAGAATGTTCAAAGATTATTTAAATTTAAGGCAATTATGTCTACTTTTAAAATCAAAATGTCAAATTTTAAAATCCAAGATGGTGGATTTAAAATGGCAAAAAAGTGTTCGGATTCGGTTGAAATATATATTTTTTTGTTTTTTTGCTGACTTTTAGGTCTGTGTATTTTAATATGGGTGTCTTTCTATTCTACTTTTTACCAAGTCTCTAGCAAAAAATATAAGCGATGTGAAACCAACCCAACGAGATTTTGTGTTATAACCCTAAATAGAACTTTATTAATAAAAAATTTAGAGACGATTCTATCTCAAAAAAATCGACACAAACTAAATATTCTTACTCACAAAAATCTAATATCAACGTTTTAGAAAAAGTTGACACTTAAATTTAATATTGAGTCAAGCTGCTACTTAAGTTTAGTAATAGAAAATTTATTAAACGATTTGTGTCAAATACGGTCAAAATACTTATTGAGCAACTCATAATCTCAGTTGAATACATGATTGAACTAGGATATAGCCCCTAGAAGCATATGCACCCCATTCAAACCGATCTTATACAATATATTCATTGAAGAAAAGTTAATGCTTCGGTTCCACTGAAGTTAACGTTTTTTCTTGTTTTTCTTAAAACTAGCCATAAACTATAAGCTGTATAGTCTTAAACTTCACATTGTAATACACAACAAGTTTATTCTATTTTTTGACGATTATTAAAAATATATATTCCGGAAAGAAATTGATTATATTTTTTTTTTCTTTTGCATTTTTTTTATTTTTTATTTTTTTATTTTTATTTTTTTTTTAGTTATTTTTACCGTACTCGCTTTTTTTTCATTTTTTTTTTTTACTGGAATAAACGAGCACCACTTCGAACGAAGCAGAGTAAACCGCTTAGTAAACTAAAATTTTGAGCAACATTTCTCCAAGCTGTGCAACATGTTGCTAGTGTAATGCGTGTTAGCAACTTGCTGCAATAAAACATTTTATAGATGCGCACTGATTTAAAGCAAAAGATACATTTACGTGCTCAAAGGGCTAATACGTTTTATGTTTGTCTACAAAAAAATGAAAGGAAAAACCTTTTCTAATAAGAAAAAATGCGCAACAGAAATTCTCTGACTTATTCTCTTAAATGACTTGAACTGCGGACAACCCTTAACAACTTAGTGGATAAATATTATAAGCATATTAAAGGAAGCCTTTGAAGTATCCTTTTTTTTTTTCTATTATTTTGATTTTTGCGCAGTACACATTCCAGCTTTAAATACTTTTGTGCTTTTGAAACGTAATAAGCATTCTTAATGCTCCGCAATACTTTTTTTTTCTGACTCTTATTGCATTGCATGCAGTTTTCAATTAGTTAATATAAGCTGCTAACTTAATTAACATTTATCAAAATAAAAAAATTCTAATGGGTTAGCAATCAATCAATTGCTCTATTAGGGGTGTACTTGTCAGTAAATATTTAAATTATCTAAATAGAAATTCTTTTAAGTAAACAGTGGCGCGTAGCTATTAAAAGATTTGAGCATTTGGAAAGTGATTCAATACACAATCATTGTATATAAAAATTATGTAATCTAAAATTGTATTAAATTGGTTTATAGAAATTGTATCTATTCAAAAAGAAAAAAAAGATTGAATAGTTGTTGTAAAAGATACATCATATGCGATCAGTAATTGAGCTAAATTGGTTTATAGAAATAAATAGTTGCTTAAGATGATCTAGAAAATTGCTTCTTAGCTTAAATTTTATTTAAATGATGTAATCGGAAGTACTCATAAACTGTAACACAGAAGATACAAATATAAAAATGTATTGCAAATGTGTTTAGCTTCAATAAATTCAAAGAACGAGTAAGTAGAGTACTCATCAAACATTCAATTGTACTTACTGTGTACTCATTGTAGGTTGAGATTAGTTTAAAAATACGAAACGATATACTCATGATTGTCACATAACGTCTTTTTTTCTTTAAGTTTACAGTCACAATTTTCCAGATAGATTTTGAATGTATTTGGCATTCCATACTAAATATCAATTGAGTTCAAATATCTAAAATAAGACATATCAAATGCGACGTCGAGTGAATGATCTCAATTAAATATGTATTTATGGCGCTAAAAAAACAAACGAACAAACAAAGATAAAACTGTGCAATATGAATGACACATATCCGTTCTTCAATTGGATAGCTGGCGAGAGATGTGTAAAGAATCTAATTTGTAAAACGAATTGATAGAGGCAAATAAAGCGATGTGGTCATATCGGTATGTCTGTATGTTGAGCCATCCGTTTGTCTCAATGAACTCCAAAAGTTTAGTAAATGTTTGAAGATTGTCAAACAATACATTATTATTGTGACTTAGGCCGTTTCAAGCGTTTTTATGAAGTGGTGCCCTAGACAAGTTTTTATGTTTCGTGGAAGAAAAGTATACCGAATTGATAATGATTGTCCTAACTTCTAACACAATATTGTTCCTTAATGTGTGTAAAATATAGCATTATTAATAAATTTTGCTCCTTTTTGCTCTCTTAAAAAAAAATCACTTTTAATATGCAGTATAGGGTTAAGCTATGCTAAAATTCTTGACAAAAAAATTACTGCGGAGCTTAATAAAATAAAAACTGGAATGTATTCGCCTTAATATTATGGATTCGATGAAGCTGTTCTATTCTAAAATAAGTGTTTCCAAACTTCTGCCAACAAACTGTATTGACAGTTCACAAAAGTTTGGCACATGGTGCCCAGAAAATACCCACATCTTCATTTCTTTTGGGCTGGTGTGTTGAAAATTCGTCGGAGGCTTGAAACAAATTTTATAAAAATGAGAGACGTTCGCATGCACGACGAAATAGTTGAATGATCAATGGATTCTTAAGATTCACTAATATTTAGTATTTTCCTTGATAAACGAAGGTCTCAAAATAAGAAGCATTTGAATTCTCCAACAGAGATAATATATCATTTGGTATCATCAATATTGTTAAATTTGAGTTTAAACGTAGGTGATAATTTAATCAAACTGATCAGAATTTTGATTATCTACGCGTAAGGCTTGATCCTTTACATTTTTATTATAACTGAACTATATAAGACAGGCGGGTTACATGGGTGTTGAGAGTGGCCAAATTGGTTTACATTGCACTAAGGGTTTCGAACTATTTTTCGTGAATTTTAGAAGATCTTGTTCGTTAGCTTTACGAAATTTTCGTAAATTACGAAATAATTTCGCAAAATTTTGGTTTATAAAAGTACACTTTTTCGTTGATTTTTCGAAAGAATTTCATTATCCTTACAATTTAACTAACTGCACACATCTAACTTACTAAAATCTATCTAGTTAAATAGTTTCTATGTCCGCTATTTACGTTGAAACCGTCTCATTAACCGGTTACATGTGAAGTAAACAATGCAAGTTAATTGAAATCCCACTAAAACAATGCCTGATGCATATTCGGTTCATTTAAGAAGTCGATTTTCTAATTTTCCATACAAAAATGTTCTTCTTTTTTAACATAAACAAATAAAAAGTAAATAACCCCTGATTGCAGCTTTCCTCAATATATTTTGGGTAAGATCAAAAAAAGTGGTATTTTTTAGTATGTTTTTAAGTTAGCCCAAGCCCATTTTCGTTACGCTAAAGTCAAAAAAAAAAAAAGGGCCATCAAAAAGAACTGAAATTGAACAAAACACAGCAGCTGCGAAACGAAAAAGAGCTGAAAAAGCAGCCGAAAAGTCCGTACAACGTAGTAGCACACGCCGGAAATCTGCTAGTATGAAAAAAACATTGAGAAGTTCTTAAATTTCTGCCAACAAACTGCCTCATAATATATGAAAATATAGGCTTGGTCATCGACGATTCAATTTTGGCACATGGTGCACAAATTATAGCTTCCTGTTGGCTGCATCGATGAAAATGCGTAGTAAGCGCAAAACAAAAGTGGCCAAATTGGTCTACATTGTACAAAGGTTTTCGTATTATTTTTCGTACATATTAGAAAAACTTATTCGTTAAATTTACAAAATTTTCGTAAATTACGAAAAAATTTCGTATTTTTAAAGTTTAAAAAGAAACATTTTTTCATTAATTTTACGAAACAATTTCGTATTTCTTATAAATTTCTCTAATTGCACACATCTAACTGACTAAAACTATTTACATATATATAAATGATTTCGTATATTGTAAAAAATGTTAGTAAATTAAACAAAAATTTCGTACTTTTTAACTTTGTACAATAAGAGGTTTTTGAAAAATATCTTTAAGAAATCTTTCGTTATTTTGTTTAGTATGTGTTTCGTTCAATTTACTAAAGCATTCGTACAATGAGCGAAAATAAAAAAAGTTCATATTAATCTAAATAAATTGATTTTATGTTACGAAATATTCGTATATTTTATTCAAACTTTTGTACATTGTACGAAAATTTGATTTATAACATTTTTTTTACCGAATTTTGTCGATTTGTTTTTTTTTAGAGTACTTTAAATTAAATCTCTAATACTCAAATATTTTTTTTACGAGGTGAATGCATGAATTTTGTAAGGAGGCTATATATACTAAAGTGTTCCATCCTAATCAAATTTGTTGATAATACATGGGTTGCCATTAGTAATGTTTTTATTTAATTATTTTTATACCCGCCACACATAGTGTGAAGGGTATTATCAGTTTGTCGGAAAGTTTGTAACGCATTAAAGGAGGCATCGATGACCCCATAAAGTATATATATTATTGCTCAGATCGACGAAACGAATCGATCTAGCCATGTTCGTCTGTCTGTCTGTCTGTTGCAATGCGTTTTTCTCGGAAAGTTTTAAAGATATTGACCTGAAACTTTAAACTTAAGCTTTTTGTGTTCCTAGGCAAATTGTATGTCAGATTCAAGGTGCCACGCTCACTTTTAGATGTAGCCCCCATACAAACTTACCATTTTTTTCAATTTTTTTAGATGAAAATAGTTATTATTTATGAATGAATTTACTACAAATCGGGTAAAAACACTTTTAATCCAATATCAATCCATCGAATATCAGAAGAAAGGTGCCACGCCCATTTTTAGATATAGCCCCCATACAAACTTACCATTTTTTCGATTTTTTGTATGAAAATTGTTATTATTTGTAAATGTATTTACTACAAATATAGAAAAAAGCACTTTAATGACAACCAATTTCAAAGAAAGGTGCCACGCCCATTTTTTTATACGGCCCCCATACAAACTAAGCGCCCATTTTTCAGATTTTGTATGAAAATAGTTCTTATTTGTGGATATATTCACTCCAATCTGTATAAAATCACTTCTACTGTTATCCTATAAATATACTACCGATAGGACAAGGATCGAGCCACTATAACATATAGACCCCATACAAACTTACCTTCCATTTTTTTCTATTTTTTTTAAGAAAATGATAAAAGTTTCGTGTGGCGGGTATTTGAGCTTCGGTGCTACCGAAATTAACGTTTTTTCTTGTTATGTATTCAATTCATTAAAAACTTTTTTGTCAAATCGCTAAAGTCGTTTACACTTTGAGATACAAGATACGCTGTGAGTCAGAGACTATTAATTTCCATTGAGAATATCTATACAAAAAAATCTTTTATCTTTTTCGTGCATTAGTTAAATGACAAAATTTTGCGTAAATTTAAAGCATGAAACAAGTGAATATAAGCCTAAATAATAGTTTCGATGCAAAAGCGCTTTTGAACATTTTAAAATGTCAGCAAAGGCGACGTTAATTTCCATGACAACCCAAGAAGAACAAGACGCAATTAAGGCAACTGACATGTCACAAATAACAACAACAACAACAACAGCGGCAAGCACAGCAGCAACGCTGCAACAAACGCCATTGACAGCAAGTGAAGCATCTTTGCTGTCAATGTCATTGACACGTTGCAGCAGTGGAGACAGCAGCTGTCAGCTAATGGCGCCAAATATTATTAAACATGGAGCAGCAGCAGCAGCAACGCACAATTGTCGCACAGCAGCCATGCAAAATATTAAACCGGAAGGTATAAGGAATTCATGTTATATGCCTGATTATGAAATGGAAGAACTTGAAAGACGTCGCATGGAATATGTTAGCGCATATACGGAAATGTTACAACAAACAAAATGTAATCTGCAACGTAGCGAGGCGCTAAGTGAAATGTCGCGCATACAAACTTTGTTAACAAAAAATGGCAGCATAACGACAACGCTTTGTCAGGCGCCGCCAACAGCAACAACAACAACAACAACGAATGACAAGGATTATTGGCTGAAGCACGTAAAGTAGGCTATAGTTTTAGCTTAAGAGTTTTATTTTAAGGAGCTGCATTTAATGAAAGAAATTTATTAAATTTTTAATTTTTTTGTTTTGTTTCATTTCAGCTCACAAAACAATCTCTGCAATGGCAGCATTACCTCCGGCAATCATAGCAATCATATATTGGCGCCCAAAGTGCAAAATAGCAGCAGTCCGAATGAACAGAAAAAGGGCACCATAACACTTTCACATCTGCCACAACGTCCACCGGTGGACATAGAATTCAGTGATATATCATATTCGGTGCCAGAACGTAGACAACGCGGCTTTAAGACCATTCTCAAAGGTGTCTCTGGCAAGTTTCGTAATGGTGAAATTACCGCAATTATGGGACCATCAGGTGCGGGCAAGAGTACGCTGATGAATATTTTAGCGGGTTATAAGTGAGTAGAAAAAAAATAATAATAATAATAAAAATAAAATAATATATACATTTTTTTTTTTTAGAACCTCTCAACTCAGCGGCTCCGTTTCCATAAATGGCAAAGAGCGTAATTTACGTCGTTTTCGTAAGCTTTCCTGTTACATTATGCAGGATGATGTGCTCATTGCAAATCTCAGTGCACGAGGCTATGATGGTCTCGGCAAGCTTAAAGCTGGGTAAAAATATGTCAATTGCTGCAAAGCATGTTGTCGTCGAGGAAATCTTAGAGACTATAGGCCTGAAAGAATCAAGCAATACGCTTACGTGTAATCTTTCGGGTGGTCAACGTAAACGTCTTTCCATTGCTCTGGAGTTAGTTAATAATCCGCCTGTAATGTTCTTCGATGAACCCACATCAGGTCTAGATAGTTCTACATGTTTTCAATTGATTTCACTACTACGTTCATTGGCACGTGGCGGTCGCACCATAGTCTGCACTATACATCAACCATCGGCGCGTCTCTTTGAGAAATTTGATCATCTATATCTGTTGGCTGAGGGCCAGTGTATCTATGAGGGACGTGTACGTGGTTTAGTGCCATATTTAAGTTGTATCGGCTATGATTGTCCATCATATCACAATCCGGCTGATTATGTTTTGGAGGTAGCCTCGGGGGAATTTGGTGAAGCGGTGCATAAACTGGTGCAGGCTGTTAAGAATGGTGCTTGTAAGAAATATAGTCATAAAGATTATGGTTTAGATTTGATAAATGCCAAAGGTATTGCGAATGATATTGCCAAGGGTAATAATAATGGGAATAATGATACAAGTAATAATAGTAATAATGCAACAACAACAACAACAACAGCAACCAGTACGAATGCAACAACGGCAACAACAGCAACAACAACGACAACTTTAACACTTGAAGATGAACGTCAAAAAACTTGATCCAATTGCTGATGCATTTGATAATGATTTGGTTAGTGAAGAATTGAAACCACCGAAATTGGAACAACAACAATCACAAAACTCCGATAGCTCAACTGTACTCTTGAATATGCCAACAACAAATGGCACAAATGGCGGTTTAGGAGGCGGCGGCAGCGGTAACGGCACCGGTGCTACTGGTCTCATAAACAATGATGATAGTTGCAGTTTTAGCTCAAAAGGTGGCCAAAGCGCCAATGCTGTTGCGGGCACTTCTAATGTTATGGTCGGCTGTATGACTTCGCTGCTAGATTCACATGAATCGGTCATAACGCTACCGAATAAATCTGGTTTTCCAACAAGCGGCTGGACGCAGTTCTGGATTTTGCTCAAACGCTCATTTAAGACTATTTTACGTGATCGTATGCTGACGCATATGCGTTTATTTTCGCATATTATAGTCGGGGCCATCATTGGCATGATCTACTATGATGTCGGCAATGACGCTGCGAAGGTGATGAGCAATGCGGGTTGTATATTCTTTACGATGCTCTTTACAATGTTTACCGCAATGATGCCGACTATATTGACATGTAAGAGTGAAATATTGTCTATAAAAGAAATTTTATAATGTAACTGAGTACTATTTTATAGTTCCCACTGAGATGTCGGTATTTGTGCGTGAACATCTTAATTATTGGTATTCGCTGAAGGCGTTTTACTTTGCCAAAACCATGGCTGATTTGCCATTCCAGGTAATTTTAAATTTTATTTAAATTTTAAACTTAAGCTTTTCTCGGCAACGACTAGGTTAAGTTCGAAAATGAGAGTGCCACGCCCATTTTTAGGTATAGCCCCCATACAAGCCTAGCGCCCATTTTGAATTTTTGTATAAAAATAGTTATTATTTATAAATATATTCACTCCAATCTTGGTAAAATCACTTCTATTGTCATCCTGTGAATATGCTACCGATATGACAAGGATTGGGCCACTACAACTTACAGACCCCGTACAAACTCACCTCACATTTTTTTTTTTTTTTTTCAAGAAAACGATTGTTATACTATATATATTCATTTTTTAGCTTAAATTTTACATATGCGTCTTATTTGAGCCACAACATAAGTTGTCCCCAGCCAACCCCTTTGCAAAATATAATCTACGTCACTGATGATCGTACATAAACTAATTAAAGTTTCGAGTGACGGGTATTTGAGCTTCGGTGCTACCGAAGTTAACGTTTTTGTTACATTTTTATTTTTGTCTGTTTATTAGCAACAAATGTGTTTTTATATAAGAACGAATGTGCTTAATATGAGAACGAATATTCTCAAACAATTGATAACCATTCTCTTACCATTTTTAAGCATTAATTACACAAAAAGTCTATGGCAAATAATCCGTTAAGTGGTTGGTAGCGTCTTTAAAAATTCAGAAAGCGACGAATTTACGTAGAAGATGTATTAGGCATTCTTCCTCAGTGGGAGACCACCCTTTAAGTCTGAATAAATATAATTTGTTTTGGATAAATATAATTTGACGGACATAGCTATATTGATCAAATGCCTAGAGTGATGAAATAAAATTCATTTGAGCCAGTTTCGAAATCAGCTACTCCAAAATCATACGAAAAAAAAACATAGTCAGGCCTCTAGCTTAGAAAAAACAAGAAAGAACGCTGAAGTCGAGTATGCTCGACTGCAAGATACCCTGTACCCAATCTATATGTACCTTAAGTTAGGTTCCATTTTACTACCATACATCTTTGAATTGGATTTTCATAGAAAAACTTAAAAAATTGGGTATATCTTTGTATGGGGTTATAGCTAAAATTTTGTTGGGCCTACCCATATTGGTCTATTTCATTGGGACTACCATAGACATAATTTGTACTAAATTTGAACTTCCTAGAATAAAAAACAAGAAAAATTTTGGGGTTGATTTGTATGGGGCTACTCCTTAAAATGGGTCTAGAGAAAATCCGTTTGTAAGTGCACACTTGACGGCCTAGGAGAGTCCAAGTTTCAATTTTGAAAGCTCTACCTCTTATAGTCTCCGAAATAATCGTTTTCATACGGCAGACAGCATGACGGACGGACGGACGGATGGACAGACGGACGGACAGACAGACATAACTAGTTCGACTCCCCTTCCAATGCTGATCAAGAATATATATTCTTTATAGGGTCTATCTTGCCTCCTTCTGTCTGTTACATACATTCGCACAAACTTAATATACATGTTTACCCTTTGGGTACAGGGTATAAAAACTGTTATTTTAATCGAATTTTAGAGATATTTTTTCATTCTTCCGCCATTCTGTAACCGCCGTCTTAAATTTCAAAGTGTCATGAAATTTAATTGGGTTTTTTTCGTCAAATCAAGAGTTTCTTCCGATTAGAATGCCTACATACACAGTTCATGTGAACTGTCAGGCCTTCTTAAATTTTTTATGCCAAATAATAATGACGTTTTACCGTCATGTTCGAAGTGGGTGGCGATAGCAAATTCATTATTTACGAAACTCTTTTTGGGGTTCGGTTGGTACATTTTCGGATTTCTTAAATATTCCATATTCTTTAAAGTCTTTGAACTTTGTACTTCATGCTGTAAAATTGTAATGATAAAGTCCAAAAACGTCTGAAATAAAAAAATTGGAAGCTTTATTTCTCATAATTGTCGTGATTTGTGCGTTAATATTTAAACAGATTAATGGACGGACGAAATGGGTACATGAATGAATAAATCAATGTGCAAACTAATGATATGATTAACAGATAGATGGAAAAATTGATTAACAGAAGAACGAACAGATAAATAGATAAAATGATGTGTAGATGGACTGACGGATAGAGGAATAAAAAGATGAACAGACAGACGAATGTACGGAAACACTAATGACTTACCATTATATTTGTAATCATTTCAAATATTTTGAATACACTCATTTATTTATTTTTTTTAATTAATTGTTTTTTTTCCTTTCTCCAGATTTTATTCTCCAGCGTTTATGTTCTCGTAGTCTACTATTTAACCTCACAACCCATGGAATTGCAACGTGTTATGATGTTCATAACAATTTGTGTGCTAACATCTTTAGTAGCACAATCGCTTGGTTTGCTCATTGGTGCTGGCATGAATATTGAGACTGGAGTATTTCTTGGACCGGTGACAACTATACCAACGATACTCTTTTCGGGGTTTCTTTGTTAATTTCAATACAATACCGGGCCATTTACAATGGGTGTCATATGTTAGTTATGTGCGTTATGGTTTTGAAGGTGAGTTCGAAACAAAATTTTTAAATAAGACAATAAATTAATAAATACTTTTTTGTAAACTTTCAGGTGCTATGGTCTCCATATATGGCATGGATCGTGCAAAACTCAAGTGCAATGAAATTTACTGTCATTTTAAAAGTCCAAAGAAATTTCTTTTAGAATATTCTATGGCAAATGCAAACTTTTGGGTTGATGCTGTGGCACTAATAGGCATTTTTTGGTTTACGTATCATTGCATACTTTGTCTTACGTTGGAAGTTGCATATGATACGTTAAGAAGTTTTTACGGTGGTTTTTTTCAATTCTTTTTTTTTTTTTCTGGGAAGTTTGCGATGTAATACTATAGCATATATACATAAGTAGTTAGGTATTTTCTAAAAAAAAAAAAAAAAGATATTATGGTGGAATTTATATAAATATATATATACTCATATAGATTTATGTACTTGTAAAGTAAATAAATGTACTCGTTTCTTTTTAGTAATTAGTTAGGCAGCATGTATGGTGCTTTATATATATATATTTCGATAAATGAAAACATTTTAAGCATCTAAAATATAAGAAATTTTGATTTTTTGATAAAAAAAAAGAATTAAAAATAATAAAATAATTAATAACTACAAAATGACATACATACCAAAAAAAAAAAAACAAAAGAGAAAATTATTAGTGCTAAAACTACACAAATTTATATATTTACACAAAACAATAGATAACACTCAGATGATATTATATAAAATAGTAAAATACTTATAAATAAAATGGCAAATGGATAATATTCTCAAAATAAAATATTAAAATTAAGTAAAAAACATTTTTGTGACCAAGCAGAACTGAGTCTGAATTAGGTTGAGTTTGAAAAAAAAATTGAGCTCAACTTTTCCATAAAAAAAAAAATACAACAAATAAAAAAAAAACATTTAAAAACTAAAATAAGCATAAAAAAAAATATTGCAAAAAAAAAATCAAGTTGGCAGCACCATAAATTTGTCAGTTATAGCTAACAAAAAAAACTGTACTTATTTGCTGTAACTATTAACCCATCTTGAACACATTTCTATTTCTTTTCTTTGTTTCTTTTTTTTTTTATTAAAAAAGGCAATCAATTTCAAATAAATAAACCTATTCAAAAAAAAAAAAATACACCTATTACAATTTTAACCCACAAAAACTTTTGGACAAGATATATTATTAACCCGTTAGAAACTAAAAGAAAAAAATATATAAACAAAATCCGTCCCTTTGTTGCATGCTCATTTTGGCGTAGAATTTTTTGCTCTTGAAAATTATAATAAAAAAAAAAATAAGAAATTATTTCTTAATGGTCACACATTTGCATAGAGAATATTATCACAATAATTTTCTTTAATTTTTTATTTTTTAATAAATAAATTAAAAAAATAATTAAAGAGTTACCCAAATGCCAATAATTATTTAAATATTTAATTAAAATCATTTAAAATTTGTGTAATAATAAATGCCTAGCATACGTTATGTGATAAAGGATAAAGGAAAGTAGAAGAAGGATTGATATATATAAAAATGTTATGCGTTTCTCGTGATGGTTCACATTACACTTATAGTATTTTTGCATTAAAAATATAAAAAAAAAGAGAACTATTTTTTTTTAATTGAAGTACTGGTGATATGAAGCAATTATTCAAGTTACAAATATATTTAAAAAATAAATTAATTATATTATTGAAGAATTAAAAGCAGAATTTTATTTTTATTTTTATATTTTTTTAACTTTGTGATTTTAATAAATATTTTAGTTTATATTTTAGTTCAATTTTATTTTTTTATATAAAAAAAAAACGATTTTTTTGTATGCATTTTATTTAAATAAAATTATTATTTGATTTTCGTAAAAATGGTGTTTTTTTAAGTTTTTTTCTTTTAAAAGTTAAGAGCTGAAAAATAAAGCTTTAAAACATGCTGAAGCACGTCACACAAAACTTTAATTTTGTAAATAATATTTTACGAAGATGGTGGTTGGGGATCAACTGTCCGACACTATGTTGGGATTAATAAGTATAAAAAAACATACTTGTCTAATTTAAAGCTCAATATATATCGACATAAAAATAACACAGACCGGTCGAAATTGTACCGGAACCAGCGACTGGAAATATTGAACCGAGGTATTTTGGCAGACTGATTTCGAATTACCCACACCGGATTTTCAAGATATTGAAAACTAAGATTGTAAAGGATGAAACAATTCGGAGTCAGCGTGCCGACACGCTTCGGGTACAATATGACCATTCTATGGATATATATATTATATATTCGGTCTGTATGGATACAATTTCACTAGTAAGATAATAATCAATAATATTTTTGAAATTCTTTCTTGCTAATGAAGTTTAATTTTACAGTCCAAAACTATCAGAACCGTGTCGGGTACACTTTGTCCAGTCACTAGATGTCGGGTCCACTGTGTCTAGTCACTAGATGGGACGAAGTGTACCCGACATTGTTCCGAATTCGTGTTCGTGATATTTTTATACCCGCCACACATAGTGTGAAGGGTATTATCAGTTTGTCGGAAAGTTTGTAACGCATCAAAGGAGGCATCGGAGACCCCATAAAGTATATATATTATTGATCAGCTCGACGAGACGAATCGATTTAGCCATGTCCGTCTGTCTGTCCGTCTGTCTGTCTGTTGCAATGCGTTTTTCTCGGAAAGTTTCAAAGATATTGACCTGAAACTTTAAACTTAAGCTTTTTGTGCTCCTAGGCAGTTTGTATGTCAGAACCAAGGTGCCACGCCCATTTGTAGATGTAGCCCCCATACAAACTTACCATTTCTTTCTATTTTTTTCTATGAAAATGGTTATTATTTTTGAATGTATTTACTACAAATCGGGTAAAAAACACTTCTAATCCAATATCCATCCATCCAATATCAGAAGAAAGATGCCACGCCCATTTTTAGATATAGCCCCCCATACAAACTCACCTTCAATTTTTTTATTTTTTCATGAAAATGATTTAAGTTTCGTGTGGCGGGTATTTGAGCTTCGGTGCTACCGAAGTTAACGTTTTTTCTTGTTTTTTATATGAAAACTCGAAATGTTTTTCATTTTATTATGAGGCCTATAAATGGGCATGGCACCATGGTTTAATACACAAAATTTCATCTCAATATCTTTGAAACTAAATAAATAAAATGTATCGGAACATACGGACAGACGGAAATGGTTAAATCAATTTCTTTCTTTAATTAAGAATAAATTTGTCGAAAAGTTCTTAAAGCATTAAATTAAACATAAAATAAGACATACCCATAAACATTATAAGTTCATAATCAGCTCGATGAGACGAGGACCAAGCCATATCCGTCTATCTGAGATTCTAGTTATGTTCGTGACACGACCATTTTTAGACATATTCCCCATAAAACCTATTTTCGAGAATCTTATATAAAAAATTGTTTATTTATAAATCGATTCATTTCAAATATGGTAAAAACATATCATTAACAGAAAAGGACCATGGTTGAGTCGAGACCATAGTAGCATATAGCAAGTGTGACGAGAACTAAAGCTTCGGTTCTATAAAAGTAAAAGCTTTTATTATACCCTGTACCCAAAGGGTAAAGGGTATATTAAGTTTGTGCGAATGTATGTAACAGACAGAAGGAGGCAAGATAGACCCTATAAAGTATATATATTCTTGATCAGCATTGGAAGGGGAGTCGAACTAGCTTTGTCTGTCTGTCCGTCCGTCCGTCCGTCCGTCTGTCCGTCTGTCCGTCTGTCATGCTGTCTGCCGTATGAAAACGATTATTTCGGAGACTATAAGAGGTAGAGCTTTCAAAATTGAAACTTAGACTCTCCTAGGCCGTCAAGTGTGCACTTACAAACGGTTTTTCTCTAGACCCATTTTAAGGGGTACCCCCATACAAATGTACCCCAAAATTTTAGGTTTTTGCATAAAAACGTCATTGTTTTTTATTCTAGGAAGTTCAAATTAAGTAAAAATTATGTCTATGATAGTCCCAATAAAATATTCCAATATGGATAGGACCAACAAAATTTTAGGTATAGCCCCCATACAAATTTACCCCAAAATATTGGGTTTTTACAAAAAAAACGTCATTGCTTTTTATTCTAGAAAATTTGAATTTAGTATAAATTATGTCTATGATAGTCCCAATGAAATAGACCAATATGGGTAGGCCCAACAAAATTTTAGGTATAAACCCAATCAAAGATATACCCGATTTTTTAAGTTTTTCTATGAAAATCCAATTCAATGATGTATGGTAGTCAAATAGAACCTAACTTAAGGTACATATAGATTGGGTACAGGGTATCTTGTAGTCGAGCATACTCGACTTCAGCGTTCTTTCTTGTTTTATTTTTTTTTTAGTTTTTATTTTGTGCTGCTTATAAAATATTTATTAAATTATTTTTATCGCTTCTGCTTATAAAGTTTTTAATACATTGGATCAAAGTATAATATTAAGCTGTGCTGTATAGAAAAAAAAAACATATATTTAATAATAATAATATTAAAAATAATAATAATATAAATATAGTTTAAGTTTAAATGCAATATTTAAATAGTGCAAAAAAAAAAAAGTAATATTTAATTTGTGATATGCAAAATAAAAAGATTTTTTAACAAACCACCAAAAATAATAATAATAATAATAATATTAATAATAATAATAATTTTTGTAAATATTTGTTTTGCAGCTAATTTTGTGCACCAACGGATTATTAAAAAAAATAAATATAAATACAAAATATATATATTATTTATATATATATATAAAATAAAATTGGTAGCATCATAGTTTTAATACGCTTCACAAGGGTTAGTTCGAAAATTTTGAAAATGAGCAAGTTCGGCAACGATAGGGGAAAATCTATGCTCCAAATGTAAACGAAATCGAAATACATTTTTTTTCGCTTTGTTAAAAGGCTTTGTAACACCCTGTAAAATTGCATTATGTTCCAGAATGCACTTTTATAGCTTTAGCAATTTTGTGAAAATTTTACAAAAAAAAAAAAAAAAAATAATAATTTCATAATTTTATTTATTAAAAACACAAGCTAATTTTTTAGAATATTCGAAAAATAATTCACTAATTATACAAAAAAAAAAAATATTGGGAACTGTTCCGGTTTTCACTAACAGTGAAATTTATTAAGTTGTTAATATATCATAGATGGGTTGGTTTTATTTCAGTGAACACTTTCATTAATGGAAACTATATTGTATATAATAATAAAAATATATATATATCAAATAAATATGTTATTTATTAAATGTATTTATGTATATTATTTAATTTAATGAGTGTTCACTGTAATAAGTGCTGCAAATAATTTCAAAAAAATTATTTAGTTTAGTTTTTAAGCAGAACATATATTTCTAAATTGTATAGATTATATGTATATGTACATATAGTAGGTTCATGCATATATATAAATTTGAAATTTTGTAGATATAAATATGTAATGTAATCGCCAATAATACAATAGTTTTTTATTTTTTTGGTTTAAAGTCTCATAACATAATTATAAATAAAAGAAATAAAAAACGAAGCTATTTAAAAAAACTGAAATTGATTGGTTTTTATTTTCTCGACACCTGAATAGTTCTGAGGCAGTGAAAACAGATTGCGTGGAGATGAGAGTCATATTTCCAACAGAAAAGTTTAGACTGCGATCGTTGGTATGTATGTGGAATCAGAAGAAGAATATGATGCCTAGGGAAGGATTTTTCATAAAGTTTGGATTTGGCAATAAAGAATTATCGAATTGTTACCAGCAATTATTAACTGCACTTAACATAATTTATTTTTCATACAGAGTAAAGCTTTAAAGCTTTCATTTTATTTACAGTGTTACCCAATAGGGAGAATAGGATTTTGACAGCTGATAGGCGACAGCTTGGATTTCAGAAACCTGACATTTGATGATTTTTCTGTTCAGTAAGTGAGTCGATAATATCGCGAAATGACTCTAATAACTGGTCACCAAGATCGTGTGACTTAACACCATTGGACAAACAATCGAGACACTATTGCTGCTATTCCAGCGTAAATGTTGCACCGAGTCATCGAAAATTGAAAGGATCGTATAAAGCAGTGCAAGAAATGTCGTAATGGTCACCAGAACGATGTTTTGTTTAATTCATAAATGGTATAATATTTCTCATCAAATAAAAATGTTATACACTATTTTTGGTTAAAATTCGTATGTTTTTTTTTTTTCAATTCCAAATCTTATCATTTTTATTGGGAAACCCTCTACTTAGAAACCCTCTACAGACAATAGCCATAAAAGCGAAATATGCATTACTGTACTACTGTGAAGTTACCAACGTAAAGTTAGCAATAACTTACTTGCAGCACAGGGTGACTCATAGAAATAATTGTTATAATTTAATACATTACACAGCCACACAAACAAAAGTCCGGTCAAAGTTAGTTCGCGTTGTCTTTCTAACCTCAAAAAACGGATTTTTTTTTGGTACACACCCACTCATAAAAATTCATGGTTTATGCCGTGGACCAGGATAGTAGTTTCTAATGTATTTTGGGTCGCTGAATCCGAATCTGAAGTCAGAATTCATAAATTTTAAAAAGTCAAAAGTTGTCTCGCGTTTTTATTCTAACCTCAAATAACTCTGACATTCTTTATTCATTACTATTTTTGTGTGACTGTGTTATTAATAAAATTGCAAAAAATATAATAAAACATATTTTAATTAAATATATACATACATGTTCATATATGATACATACTAGAATTAAACGCATTAGTTTGCAATAAATGTGATTGTAGAATAGTTTTCTCTATTATGACTAATTATTCACGTCGAGAACGTTTCATTCCTGAAAGTTTTAATATATAAAATATTGTTGCAGCGGGAAACAATTACGTTGAGCGGAACTTTTGTTTAAAAAGCTTTTTGAAAGCCTAAATTCGTATCATACAAGTTGTCATGTGTCTGGGCAACATTTTTAAATTTAATTTCTAGAACACAGGGTGGTAATAAACATTACTCTTTTGTTGGGCACATGACCATTTGGGAAAATATGACATTTGGGAAAATAAATGTCCATTTCTGCATTTACAAGTTTTTCAAAAGCATGATAGTCCCTATAAAGTACAGATATAAATATATTCTTGATCAGGATTATGTGACCTAGGTATATTTGTCTGACCGCCCCTCTGTCTGTCCAACTGTACTGCAGCGAATTATCTCGGAGTCAATAGGATAAATATTGTCACCATTTTGGAAACTTAGCCCCATTTAAAGGGATATTCTCTACTAAAACCTACTCCAAAATGTCTTAATTTATTAGAGGAAATTGGGGAATTGTGAGATACATTTCTTCATAGCCTTATAACTTCTATTGGCCTAGTTCGTGTACATAGATCGAGTCTAAGGCAAGACTTTAAAATCTATTTTTATGTCCTTAACTTTTCCAATGTTACTTAAAAATATCGTGTCTCACGATTACCCATGTCTCACGGTAGTCTATATAAAATGTCTCAATTTGTGAATGACCAAAACACAAAAATTTTTCGTACATCCCCTAATCAATCTTACCCCATTTTTTTTAGGTTTTTGTATAATAAAACACACATATAGTAGAACCACTGTATCATAGAGCGCCACTATGAGTTATACAAACAAGGAAAAATATTAACTTTGGTAGAACCGAAGATTAAATACCCGTCACACGATGATTAGACTATCTTTTCTTGAATGAGTTGTGATCATAGATTGCTACAATAAGTATTTTGAAAATATTTGAAATAAATTCCACCTCAACCTTGGGTTACTTTTCTAAAAATGGATTGACATTTGGAGTGTTTTTACCGCATTTGTCATAAATCGCTTCAAAAATAAATCATTTTTTCTTATAAAAGCTCTAAAATTGGCAGTCCGGGTGCTACATGCTGTAGTGGACTCACCTCAAGCATGGGTCCTTCTATAATCATGAGCCGGTATTATAAGTGTTTATTCTGTACTTTACATGAAACCATTTTTAATTGCAAAAACTAAAAAAAAATGTATGGGGGCTATGTCTTAAAATGGCACTAACACTTTAACTGGTTAGGTCTTAGAAAAGCTTAAGTTTTAAATTTCCTACCAATATCTTTAAAACTGATCAAATGAAACGTGTAAATAGAAAAAGAGAGGGGCCGTCAGACGGATATGGCTAGATCGGCTCGTCTAAAAATTCCCTTTCACACCATGTGTTACGGGTATGAAAAGGGCTTCACTCAAAAAGTTAAAAATTTGATATTTGTCACACGACGCATTATCGCTTTTGAAGCCGCGATTCGCCTAATGCTTTGGCGCCTAAAGCTAGGCGTACCCTTTAGATATGAACAAGAAATTACTATGAGAGTGTTTGGGGGGACCGTGAGTATGCGTGAGATAGAGAGAGATAATCTGTAAGAATCTGTCTGTGTGTATGATAAAAGTCAGTTATTGTGCAAATATCAATAAATGACTTCGAAATTATTGTCCTATTACATTACAACAGCGTACACTCGAGAGCAAAAGAGTAATCAACGTTTAAGGTTTCATTAGCAAACTGGATGATAATGATTGTTTTGTTTTGTTCTTTTCACTTTAAAATGGCAAACCACAAAATTTATCTCTAAACGGTTTTTCTATTGTTTTTCAAACTTCATTTGATTTTATTGTGCAGTTGCGCATTGTGCTTGCTGCGGCGCTACTTAATTTAAGTTGAATGAAATGAAATAAACGTGAAATCACTGAAAATTTGATTCACATTCAAACAAAAGCGTAATCAAAAACTACTTAACAAGCAAACAAAAAGAAGGAACTAAAGCTAAAAATACGATTCAGAACTAAAAGCGGCAAAACAAAGCCTAACGTAAAAAGCCTATTAGCTACTTTTAGAGCAGCGAGAGTGAAAGAGAGCGCAGCGCATTACGTTTGCATGCAATGGACAATAAATGTTCAATTGATTGAATTTTGGTTTAAGTACTTTTTCAAAAAAAAAGAGGAACAGTAAAGATAAATCTCTAGCGATGCAAATGATGTACTTAGAGCAATCTATTCAGTTTAAAGTCTACCGAAATCTTAAGGCTAATTTGAAGAAAAACAAAACAAAAAACTTTATAAGTTTAATCAACAAATGCTATAAATTCTAACAACTGAAAACTGGCTACTACGGTGAAAGTTCTTTAATTAATTGCGCACTTGAGAGCATTCCGCCGTAGAAAGAGTAAACAACAAACTAAAAAAAAGGCAACTTTAAACTTACTTCTGGCTAAAATGAAAAGAAAAATAGTAAAAATAAAAAATGTTTATGGATGGGTTTGCACTACATAGTATGAATGCGAGCAGAGCAAACTTGATAAGTTGATGTGTAAATAAACTATAATATTTTTCGTACTTAATTAACAAAATTGTTTTAATGCGCGCTCAGAGCGCAAACTGAAGCAATGTCAACTGAACTGTAGTGTATAGTGTTGACAGCACGAGAAATGCTAAAGGATGCGGCAAAAAAGAAGGACATTCGCTGACTGACTCGCATGTATGCATTACAGCGAAATCGAGTTGAGTTGAGTTGCGTGGAGTAGAGTGGAGTGGATTGGCAGTAGCTAACTCAAACCCCAAAATTGACGCTTCTACTTTATAGAATCAACTTTAAGCAGCAACTTTGACTGCAACCAGCAATGTTGTCAACTTTCACAAATGAACTGAGGCGATGTACACACAAACAAGTGCCATTGCCTGGTTCTGTTAACTTAGTTGCTGCTCAGCACACCGGAAGTTAATAATTAATTTGATATCTGCGCGAGCTCTTCCACTAACATATATGTTTACTCGACAGCAATGTGAAGTTGCAAAAGCATAGTTGCAAAAATTCAATATATACTGTGACATAATTTATTTGGTTTTTTGCAGATAAATCTATTTATTATTTTTATGTTTAAATAAGATAAATATTAGCTTTCCTAGTTCAACTTAAATTAGAGAAAATTGTAAGCAGTTTCGCATAAAATTATCAAAATGTTACAAAGAAAAAACGAAAAGAAATATAATTGTCCCACGAAAGTTCACAAATTTATAAAGCCTACTTACACATCGCTTCTGTGGGAAGATAATAACTTAGTTCGTCTAACGGGAAAATTCTTCAACGCAACATGTCTTGGACGACTTCATATATGACATGTCCTGCACGACTTTATGTATGACATGTCGTTTTTTTAATCGAAATATTGCATTACTTTTGCTGAAATACCCGTTACATGGGCGTGGCGTCTTGGTTTTGACCCTGGATAACAAAAGAAATGTTTTTACCCAATTGGGAGCGAGTACATTCATAAATAATTACTAATTTTAAAGAAAAATCGAAAAAAATCATTTTCGAACTCAACATAGTCGTTGCCGAGAAAAGCTTAAGTTTAAAATTTCAGCAAAATATCTTTATATCTTCATCGAATAAATCGCATAGCAACAAACAGACGGACAGACGGACAGACAGACAGACAGACGGACATGGCTAGATAGATTCGTCTCATCGAGCTGATCAAGAATATATATACTTTGTGGGGTCTCCGATGCCTCCTTCAATGCGTTACAAACTTACACTTTGTGTAACGGGTATAAAAATATTTCGTGATTATCATGATTAATCAGCAACAATCAATTTTTTTTCTTTTTTTACAATCATTAACAATCGATTATTTACAACAATCACAATCGTATTTATTCAGTTTTTGGCTTTGTACTACTGTAAAACTACGCAAAAAAAGATGGCGCGTTTTCATCGTGCAAAATGCACGAGTTGTCCTTCCACAATTCCGGCCGTTTTTTGCGGATGCTCTAGCGTTGGCGCCTCAAACGGATATATAATAAATCCTTAATAACCGTTTGACATCAGGGGAGGAACTCAGAGTGAACAACACCACGATAATCAAAGAAATCCGGTCTCAAGTACTTATTTTACAGAATGTGTACAAATTTTTTAATTTAATAACTATCAAAAACTTTAATATCTTTACAACAAACTTGTATGCGAAACAAACAGAACTAAGGTTCAATTATACAAGGCTATGTTAAGCGCTCTTGCTCTCTCAGCGAATTTCGTACCAACGTCACTCATATTTTATTGTTATGAAAAGAAACAAAAAACAAAAGGTAACAAAAATTTTTTAATCGCAATCACACTTGGAAAACAGTCGTAAACATTTAAAGTAAGCTATCTTTTTCACTTCGATTGGCAGCACCTTTCTTATTCCACCATGAGCAGAACTGCTTCGACAGTATCAATTGTCAGCAATCGTGTGTCCTATACAAAATTACAATGGTTTCCATTTACCACTAAACGTGAATGATTGTCCAAACCGGAAAAAAATTTGATCATTTTAGACGAGACCGAACGCTGCAAAAAAAATTGCTTCCTGAGAGGCACAGGAACGTATAAACCATCTGAATGATGTCAACTGGATCTTGAAATACGTGTCCCGGTTGGTCTGTGACGGAACGCCATAAAAAATTGGGCTGATTAAAATTGATTTAATGGAGGAGGAGGAGGGAGGAGAGTTTAAAATGTGTGTGGCAAATCCAGGGGGTGTAACCTCTTCAGTCGCCAAGTCGTTGTACTGTTATCCAACAGGTTTATGGCCAGAGGGTTAACATGGTTGTCCAGCCTATCCAGATATGCCTTAGTGAGCCTAGCCACCTTCTTACTTATGCAAGGGACTTCTAGTTCCTGGTGGATTTCTGCATTTGTATGATATGGGTGCGCCTCAGAAATAATGCGCAGAACCTTGTTTTGGAAGACTTGGCTTCTTACCCTGTTGCTTCTCTTAGCAGTGCCCCAGAGTGCTATGCCATACGTCCACATAGGTTTAAGTATGGCTTTGTAAATGAAGAGTTTGACCCTTAGTTTGATGGTGGACCTTCTATCTAGCAGCCACAGATGCTTGCGCAACCTCTCGTTCAACTGGGATTTACGTTGTGTTTAGTTGTGTGTTTAAGATGACTACCGCTTCATGCAATGCAACGTAAGCCAATGTAAAACAAAGTAACGCATCGTAACGCAACGCAGAGGAACGCAAAGTATGCGTAACAAATCGTTTGAAAAATTTCTCTATTTATCATTAAAAATGATGAATTCATTGAAAGAAAAATGCATTTAAGCGAAAAACTTTATGGATTTGCAGCATTTCAAATTGATTTTTTGTTTTTTTCTTTAGGCTAAAATACAAAAAATTAAATTTCGGATTTATCTTTTTTTTCGAAAAAAAAAAAAAAAAAGAGATCGTGATTTACTAAAAACAAAACAAGGAAGAACGTTAACTTTGATACTTTGTAGAAATTTAAAAACTTCTGCGCCCATCCCAGATATATAAAAATCAAGGAAAAAGGTTAACTTGGGGAACTGATGGTTAAAATTTGATACCGGTACAAATATTGGTATCAAATTTTAGTAAAAATACAGATATTCAAATAAAATTTCGAAAATAATCGATAATTTTGTGTGTGGCCTATGCCCAAATATTTTTAACCATATTTGAAGTCAATACATTCCCAAAAATTTTTTAACAAAAATGAAGTCGAAATAAGGGAATGTATGGGGGGTTTTCTTAAAAAGGGAGTAAAATTTTATTTTAAACTGAATGGTCGTCCTCGAGAAAACTTAAGTTTCAAATTTCAAATAACAAAAAGAGTTGGTGAGTGAATCGCGTTGAAATAAGCATGCAGACAGACAGACGAAATGGCTAGATAAATTCGTCTCATCGCTGATCAAGAATTTTTATACTTAATGGGGTCTATGATTTAGTTCAATGCGTTACAACTTTCAGTGAAAATACCTTTCATTTTGTGTGGCGGGAGGAGATTGATGGAGTCGATTCTCTCGAAAGATTCAGATTAGGATCTGCGGCAGCTGTTCCGTTTTAGTGCGTATGTGCACAACAAAAACATTTTTTTAAATTATTTATTTATTTGCAAAAGCAAACTAGGAATCTGTGTATAGTATGATTTTAGGAAGACATGTGTTAGTTGTCTTTGGTGTGACGTGATAAAAGGCAAAACGATGTGATAGACAGAAATTTGTTGTTAAATTTCGACCTCACAAATACTATCCGTTGTAAATTTCACAACAACGGAAAATTGTAAGTATGTTTGAATGGACCAATAGGTTACACCAGGGGGTTCAAAAATTGAAAACATACAAAAATCTATACATAAAAAATATATAGCTGTGCGTTAACAACGCTAAAACTCGAGAATGACTCGACCGATTTGAACTATTTTTTTTTCTGTTTTGTTGCTCTCATCATAGATGTGGTCAGAAAGGAAAAAAATTTGGAAAATTTTGACCTTGGGCATAATGGGGCCTTGAAACTGGTAAAGCCATATTTTTGGAGTGAATAGACGTAGAGACTTGAAACAGAGCTCATTTGGAAGATGGTTAAAAAACATTTTTGGCGTTCAAGGTGTTCAAGGAATTTCCGGAATTTGGACCTGGGACCCATATGTGGACCCAATATAGATTTTTACCAATTTTTTTTTACAGGTGAGCACTTAGACGGGATTTTAGAAAATTTTGACCCGGGGTCTAATGAGAGCCATAAAAAAAGTCATACATTTGGATTGAATAGACGTAGAGACTTGAAACTGGGCGCATTTGAATGATGGTTAGTCGTGTTTAGAGGTTTAGAAAATTTTAACCCACTTTTTTGTACAATTTATATTTAGACACCAAAGAGAAGCAAACAAATAAAAACGGGAGCAAGGCCGCGGGTACCTGCTATAATATATGAAATATCATGTCACGCGTTTGTAACGATACTCCACGAAAACGGGTTGACTGATTCTTGTGAAATTTTGTGTGTATATTCAGTTGGTCTAAGAATCGGACATAAACTATTTTTCGAGTGGCGGGCGTTGTCCCCTTTGATTAATCATTATTCATGTAATATTTCCTGGAACAACTCCTATTTCAATTAAATTTTGTAGATGTCTATTTTTACACAAAAAGGAGGTATGTACTATGTTTTAGAAAAAGGGGGGTGGACGTGGCTCCCATAGAAGTATTTGAGAGAAATTTTTTCGGTACACATGTTAAAAAAAGTTTGAAAAACGGACGATGGGCGAGGCCCCATAAAGCGATCAAAAAATGAGAGGTGGGTAAACCAAAAAAATTCGTCTTAGTTTTGTAAATAATTGAGCTAAACAAATTAAATAAGGTATTACTCATGACCCGAGCAAGGCCGGGTAGTTCGGTAGTATATCAATTCAACTCGTCGAGCTGATCAAGAACATATGTACTTTATGGGGTCTATCACGTCTCCTTAAATGCGTTTCAAGCTTTCAGACAAACTGAATATACCCTGCACATGATGAAGAGACGGGTATCAAAATCAAAACTCGTTAAAAAAACTCATGACTATAAAGTTTTTTAACGTGTTTATACAAAATGCGAACTACAAATTATTTCGTTTCCTTTTCTAGTCCAAATGTTTGCAATGACCCGGTAGCTTAACATTGCTCAAAATCATTGATAAGAGGCTAGATAAAAATAATCTTTTTTAACGCAAAAATAAACTTCATGTTCTGAATTCTCTACTTAGAAATGCAGTAAAATCATAACAAAAATCACTTATTTCTGAAGTGGTTGGTAACTGGTAATGAAAAGTAAATTATTTACCAAAACGTGAAGAAAATAAAAGCTGTCGAAGCACGTTGACCCGGCGCAAATGATTGACATGGTTGAATGGTTTGGATTGGCAGGGATTCATCTATTCGGATTTTTACTTTTAACTCTTTGGCACCGTCTGAAAGTGAAGTAGATGAGGTCAGAAGCTTCGGGGCTTAGTTAGGTGTTTTTATGGGGTTTCCTTATTGTTCCGGGTCTAGTACCAAGTGATTACCAACGTTTTCTGTCAATTCGTCTTAAGATAGGCTTGAGCATAAACCGTCCTAGGGACGGTGGCTTTTATGAGCGATGCCTTCAATGGATTTCATTTCAATTTCATGACTGTTTCTTTCTAGATATTGTAATTCTATTTAAACTTATTAAATTCAACAGTTCAATCGAAAATACATTCGCATAATACACACACACAATAGTACAACAATAAAGTAAATACATCAAGTATAATTCAATACGAAAAGCAACATTCGAGAAGCACTCATTAAGAGCGTAAACAGGAAACAGAACGAGTGGTGTGCTGCTAAGAAGTTTTAAGTGGGAAAGTTGTTGTTTCCGTTTCCTTTGCTGCTGCTTTTGCTTTGCCATTCATCATTGTCCTTCGCTGCTAAGAATTGCCACAACATTTTGATGCTGTTACTTGTGCAAATCCTATGAATTTTTGTCATCTATCGATGTCTGCGGCTACAGCTACAGCATTTTAGCTCGTTCATTCATTGCTGTTGCTGCTGCTTACTGTAAAACGCTCTTCTCTCTGTCAATGTAAATATTTGTATATCCTTTTGAACCCTTCTAACGATTACAAAGTACGCGCGACCGTAGTCGCTGTTTGTTTGCTTGTTTATTTTCATTAGGCTTTTGTATTGATGAATTGATGGAATGGTTGGATACGAGCATGCAAGGAATTTTCTACTGTTTTGTTGGGGTTTGTATGTAGAAAATTTTCATTCAGCAATTCTCGCAGAGCTTTAAATGCAGTAAAAAATATTTTAAAAACTTCTAAACGCTTAAATGCAGCTACACACACAACTTTTGTCACAGACGAATATTTATTTACTCATTCATCCAATGTGTTACCGTGTCATACTGAGTCGTGAGTTATGAAAAATTCATTTTCTTGTAATGGAAAAACGCCAAGTTGACCAATTGCAATTAGAATAATGTGTCCGACACCTGTGTCAATGTTGAAACGTATGTCTGTCCCCATTGTTGTTGTTTTGTTGGTCACTCTGGGCTTAGCTTCTCGTCATGACATTGCGATTTAAGCGTATGAGTAGCAGAAGATTGGAGCTTTTGATGCTTGCTGCCAGTCATGATTTGCGACTATCAATCTTGCTTATTGTTTGAGCAGAAAAGCAGAAAAACTGATTAATTTTTTGTTTAATTTGCGCGTAAATAAGCATTTTGGAGTATCGTATACAATAAACTAAATTATTAAAGTTGTTTCTGTTGTTTGTTGATTTTCTTACAACGATTTATAAATCACAGTGACACAGAGTTGACAGAGTTAACAATGATTGAAACACTATTTTTTATAAAATCACTCAGTGATTTAATCACTTTAATACTCTAATTGGCTCAAGACTGTACAAAAAAACTATTCACAAATTGCTTGGGGTGGGTCAGGATTAATGGCTCGATGTAATCCAGGTCTAGACACTATGTTGGAGTTTGTATTAAGTGGTATGTTTATAATTTGACTTACAAATACTAAAGTGAATGCATGACAGTAGATGTGCTTTATTGAAGTAAATAACATTCACGAGTATTAACTAATATCATAAATAAACCTATTATTTTTAAGATTTTATATTGCTTCCAAAACCTTGTCATAGTCTGATGGCTCCACAGAACACCCAGCATCGATCGGGGGATTCAGTAAATCTTCACCGCTGGCGTCCTTGCTCCCATCATCGTCCAAAGTAGTAGCTTTTCTATAACCTTAGTGATTCTTGGACATCTGTTTCCATGCTTCCTTGCTCATCCTTGCTTAAAACCTTCGATCCAACGCTTGATTATTTGACAAAATCCTCGGTCCAAGTTTTTGCTACACATCATCTTAACCTCCTCCAATTCACGTGTTTCCAGTTCTATTTTTTTCTCTCTCAGAGTCTGTCTTTATCGCTCAAAAACAGCTCGTGTTGCTACCGATTGCAGGGTTCACTTATAGGCGATGTTCTTCTCTGCCGTAGCAATGAGACATTCCTCATCGTACCAAGTTGGTCTCCGAGTTTGAGCATAACCAATAAACTCTTTGGCTGCTGTACTTAATGAGTTGGAGATATGTTTCCAATGATCGTTTGTACAGTCGGATGCCGGAGTAGTCTCCTTACCAGTCGAGATAGACCCTTATTGAGAAGGCAGCGGTTGTCTGCTGCGAATTTAGCCTACCAACATTTAGCTTTCGTTACATGGTAGCTCGCTTGGCGTGTGCTTTACTAAGTCTGGTACGTACCTTGGCTAGAACAAGATAGTAGTCCGAGTCTATGTTGAGAGCTCTGTTTGCTCGAACATTAATTTCACTGGATGCATGTCTGTTATCAATTAGCACATGGCCTATTTGAGTGCGGATACTTAGGTCGCGGATGTCGGTAGGTGGATGTCGAGATGTGGGATTCTGGTACTACTTATGATCATGTTTCTGCCCGCAGTAAAATCGATTAGCCTTTCTCCATTTCTGTTAGTGGTGACATGTTGGCTGAATTTACCGATGGTGGGGCGAAAGATTTCTTATCTCCCAATTTGAGCGTTGAAATCTTTCTCCATTTTATCTTTAACATTTGCGGGGCGTATACTCATATAAGGCTAATGTTGTAAATGTATCTCTGATGCGTATCGAAGCGAGACTTTCATCTACAGCTGTAAGCCTGGAGACGAGTCCGTAATGTCTGCTCTAAAGTAGGAGAGAGTTGCAATGACTTCGTCTGTTGCACCATCCCTGTCGAAGGTTCGGACGTTCCAGGTGCATATCCGTATCGCAGTCCTTACATCTATTTCGTGAGCCCTATAAAGTATATATATATTCTTGATCCGCTTAACGAGATAAGTCGATGTAGCTATGTCTTTCTGTCAGTTTTAAGGATCATTATTATTGCTTTAGAGGGTAATTGTACTGCTACCAAGAGAGGTATATTGTACACCCTTACTGGCTAAATTACTGATTCTAGCCCTATTCTTTGAATGAATCTAATCATTTTTATAGGTTTTCCTAACCTACTCTACTGAAAGTGTGTGTACTCCTAACAATGACATTCTATTTCTGGCTGTAGCTACACATTCTGATAGAATATGGATAGGTGTTTCCTCCATACTACCACAGAATCTGTACTCAGGAGAGCTAACTGTAGGTGTTTTCTAAGTCTGCATAGACCTGTTAAGAGCCCTATCATGATCCTTTGCTGAGTTTTATCCAGCTTAACCAATGCTTTGGTAATCATAGAAATGAATCCCTCTATTAATAATTTGGCCTGTCGAGTGCCCTGCCTTAAAATCCAGTGTTCATCCCTGGCACGTTTTCTATCATTAAGTGTGTGTCTTCCAATGAAACAATAAGGATCTGAGCCTATTAGAGGAGTTGCTTCCCCCTTTCCTGGCAAGAACATCTGCTTGCTCGTTGCCTGGGATGTTTGTAAGCCCTGGCACCCACCACAGTTGTACAATGTTATTTTGTCCTAGTACATTTAGGGTGGCTATAGCCTCTTGTGCTAGTTTTAATTTTACTGTGTCAGACTGTAGCCCCTAAAGAGCTGCCTGACTGTCTGACCGTCGCGCAGATCTCTGCCTGGAAGATGCTAGTGTATCTGCCATGGGATTCCCACAGTTTTGTTTTTGAGCCAACAACACATAAACCGGACCCTTCGTCGGTGATTGATCCGTCTGTATACGATATCCAGATGTCCAAGTCTTATTGCTTGACCATCTGATGGTTAATTCTCTGTCAAGATTATTCCTTTTGGTTATGATATCCATAGGCATTGACAGAAGTTGAGAGCCTCCCGTTCACGTTGACAGGTGTTTCTTGCAAATGGTAGATTTTTTTTTGCTTTGTTTTTTCGATAATATTTATTACAATTGCTGAACACGCAGATCTACTTAAGTCAAATAATAGGTGATAGCTATATAAGCTTCGGTCTAAGCGAACGTTAACGTTTTTTCTTGTTTAATATTCAAATGAACAATTAATTGCAAAACTATGTTATTGTTCCAGACACGTTCGTTGACTTATAAAATAGTTTTCAATTGTTTGAGAGCATTTTTCTTCATTTGAATTAAATCATAAAAATCAATAAAAGGTCAATTAAAATACATACAAACCTGCATTTTTCCTATGCTCCATTTCGAACTTCTCTCCTTTTAATGCATTTAATTGAGAAATCAGAATAAAGTTAACAAAAGCAACACAGTGCTTCAGAAATCATTGACCAAAGTATTACATCGTTTTTAATTGGCACAAAGCACATACTCGGTCTGTTGCATTAGCCGGAAGTGCATTCGAATCATTTTTGTTTAATAATCGAACTATAAAATGAGCAAAAATAAAAATACTACTTGTGCGGCCATACTGAACGACTTCGAATAAGTCAAGAAACGAGCGAGTGGAGTTGCATAAATTTAGTTTTATATTTGCTTTTTTTTTTGTTTGAGTGCCGACGCCATTTATAACCAAGAAATATGTTGATAACGTTAGCCACATTCATAGTTCAATGAAATTTATGAGTCTTGTGATGGTTTTCTATTTCGATACATAACACGTAGACACGTAAAATAAAGCAAAAGTTATAGTGCAAGACTGTTTTTCTTTTTTATCTTATTCATCGAAAAAAACTGGAATAAACTGAAATTTTTTTCTCCAAACATGATTTTTTATTGTTGGAAAATAGTTACAAAGTATTTCCAAAAGCTAGCACCTTTTTTTCTTACGTTTCAGGCAGCATACTTTTTAAGTGAAATTTTTTTTCCTGGGTCTCGGCATTACCTAATGGTTTCGACCCAGCGGGAATAATACCAATTGAAGACCCCATTTAAGTCTCCAAGAAAAAGTTCATCCAATTTTTGGATTCACGTAAAATATTTTTGCCGCTAGGGCCTCTGCTTCCATTTAAATGAAACCAGTTTACTTTGGTGTTTTTTTTTTTTATACCCGTAACACATCCCAGCTGGAAAGTCATCAACGCGGCATCAATTCTCTTTCCTCGATGACATACAAATGCCGCAGTGACATGTCTAGAAAGACTGTCAAAATATCGCATAATTTTGCATACAAAACAGGCATGTTTTGACGACATGTCACCAATTACTCATTAGTGACCAAGTCATCAAAGAAAAATCTTTCCCGCTGGGATAGTGTGAAAGGGTTTATTCAGTTTGTTATAATGTTTGTAACGCATGAAAGGAGGCAGCGTAGACCCCATAAAGTATAAGTTTTTGGTTTTTTATATGGTTTGGGTGGGACCGCTAGATTTTATAGCCGCTGTAAAAAAAAACCAGTTAATGTGGAAAACGGGTTATTTTTGAATTTTTCACTTGTGTCAAAATTGATCAAAATACTTCTTGAGCAACACATATTCTCACCTAGATACATGATTGAAGCAGGATATAGCCCTTATACAAATCAGACTTAATCTAATCATCGTATGACGGGTATTGAATCTTCGGTTCCACCGAAGTTAAGGTTTCTCCGTGTTTTTTTATACCCGTTTCACAAAGAGTAAACGGGTTTATTCAGTTTGTCCGAAAGTTTGCAACGCATTGAAGGAGACATCGGAGAACCCCATAAAGTATATATATTATTGATCAGCTCGATGAGACGAATCGATTTAGCCATGTCCGTCTGTCTGTCCGTCTGTCTGTCCGTCTGTCTGTCCGTCTGTCTGTCCGTCTGTCTGTTGCGATGAGTGTTCTTCGGAAAATTTTAAAGATATTGACCTGAAATTTGAAACTTAAGCTTTTTGTGCTCCTAGTTAGTTTGTATGTCAGAACCAAGGTGCCACGCCCATTTTTAGATATAGCCCCCATACAAACTTACCACTTTTTTTCGACTTTTTGTATGAAAATAGTTATTATTTATGAATGCTTTTACTACAATGTAGGGTAAAAATACATCTAATGGCATCCAATATCAAAAGAATGTTGCCACGCACATTTTCAGATATAGCCCCCATACAAACTTAACGCTTTTTTCATTTTTTTGAATGAAAATGCGTATTATTTATGAATATATTTAATCCAAATAGGGTAAGAACACTTTTTATGTCATCCAATGTCAAATCTAAGGCGCCACGGCCATTTTAATGTATAGCCTCCATTCAAACTTACCGCCCATTTTCGAGTTTTTATATGAAAACATTTACTATTTCTGAGTGAATTTAATTAAATTTGGTAAAATCAATTAAAATGTCCACCTAAGTGAACACTTTCGATATGGTAAGGATCGGGCAAATATAACATAAAGCCTCCATACAAATTTGACCAAATTCATCGTGAAATTTAATCTAAGCACCTGGTTAACATATAAACTATTAAAAGTGTTGTGTAACGGGTATTTCAGCTTTGGTTCCACCGAAGTTAACGTTTTTTCCTTTTTTTTTTTTTGTCTTTTCTATTTCCACCGAACTCCACTGGTTCGTTTTCTTCCTTGCAGCTTCCGCAGTATTTATTGTAAAGCACTCCAGGCTTGGCTTAGTTTGCGACTGTTAACTAAAGAATCGTTTTACAAATATCCTAAAGAAAACCCAAGCTTTTGTTAATTTTACAGTTAACTGAATAGCTTTTCAATGATGGCCGAGAGGTATTTCCTTCTTCAAGACAATATGCTATTTGTATTAATCAACATATTTTTATATTCCTGTGAGCACAGATAAAATTCAAGATGAGATAGCAAGTCTTAAACCTTAAAAGTCTCCAGTATATGACAATATAGATGCTTTAGCCATCAAAGCATTACCGATCAACTGAATTGTGTTATTTTCAGTAATCACTAACAGATGCCTTAAACTAGGACATTTTCCCTCTCAGTGGGAATGTGCTGAGGTGATACTCATTCCGAAGCCAGGCTTACCTGAAAACCATCTCGCATCCTATCGCCCAATTAGCTTGGTAACAGTATTTTCTAAACTGTTTAAGAGAATTTTTCTGCTCCGATTACTTAAAATTCTCGAAGAAGAAGGATTGATTCCAGATCATCAGTTTGGTTTCAGGCGTTGTTTTGGAGGCTTTCGAGGAAAACCAATATTGCTCTGCTGTATTTTTAAATGTGAAACAGAGTCTTGCATGCGGGTCTACTGTAAAAGATGAAGTTGTGGCTGCCATCACCTTACTATCAGCTCTTGCGGTCATATTTATCAAGTAGAAACTTATATGTACGAGGTGTGTTCAAAAAGTATCGCATATTTTGTGTTTTTTTTTTTAAATATTTATTTATTCATGAATTCCCGATAAAATACACCTATGCCAACCTTTTTTCCAATCATCGAAACATGCCAAATAGTCCCTTTCCGGTATAGCCATCAGCGCCTTCTTCGATTTAGCTTTTATCTCCCTCAATCGACTCGAAACGCGTTCCCCGGAGTGGTCTCTTGAGTTTTGGGAATAGCCAGAAGTCACACGGTGCCAAATCAAGCGAACACTGTGGTTGCGGAAAGATATTGGTTGGATTTTTGGCAAAAAAGTCACGAAAAATCAGTACAGTTTTTAAAAAAAATCATCATTTTTGGTACCAACCGAGACTTGACACGTTTGAGGCCCAAAACATCCTTCAAAATTGTATTAATTGCCAATTTCATCTGCAATGTCTCTCATAGTTAATCGACGGTGTGCGAGCACTAATTCTTTTACTTTTTGATGTGAGCATCGTCCGTTGAGGTCGATGGTTGACCAGGGAGCTCTTCGTCTTCAACACGTTCGCAACCTTCTTTCAACAATTTATACCAATCAAATGTTGTTGATTTTGGTAGAGCTCGGTCCCCATAAGCCATCTTCAACATTTTTTTCCATTTATTCCATTTAGAAAAAAAAATTTGATACAGGTTCTTTGATCCATTTTTTTGAATATGTAAAAAATCGAAGACGATCCAAAACACGTGCAAGCAAAGCAGCTGTCAACAATTAAGTGAACATTCAAAATGGCCGAGCTTGTCGGCATAAGTGCGAGACATGAGTACCAATATAACGCCACAAAAAAATCGAAATTCGAATATACGTAACCCGCGAAAATTCAAAATTCGCGATAATGTTTGAACACACCTCGTATGTTGTGGTGAGGATATGTCTGATCTAAGGGATATCTCAGCCGGAGTACCCCTAGGTAGTGTTTTGGGACCTGTTCTATGCACGTTGTTTACGGCGGATTTTCCTATAATCTCTGATGAGTCGCTCATTGTTGTCACAAACGCTCGCGACACAGCTTTCTTGGCTGACTCGGGTTGTCCCTGCGATGCTTCAAGTGCACTATACTGCAACATCATTTATATTGTATGAGTTTGCTTCGTGGCTTCGTAGATGGAACATAGTAGTTGATGCTGATAAATCTAAACAAATAACATTTACTCTTAGAAAATATAACTGCCCTTCAGTTAGTCTTGACAACGTAATAATTCCATCTTGCGAATATGCCAGATATCTTGGGTTAACTCTTGACAGAAGACTTACCTGGCGCTATCACATTGAGGCCAAGAGAATACATTTAAATATAAAGTTGAGACAAGTGCATTGGCTTCTGGGCTGTCACTCAAAACTAAAGTTGGGTAACAAGATTTTACTTTACAAGGTAATTCTGAAACCGGTCTGAACCTATGGCATTCAACTTTGGGCAGTGGCAAGTGATTCCAATATTGAAATCATTCAAAGATTTCAAAAAAAAGTCCAAAGAATGATTTCAGATACACACGTCTTTATTGATAACAAAACTATTCACGATGTTCTTGGAATTCCCTGGGTCAAGCAAGATGATCCAAACAACTTGGCGGTAAATTTATTGGAGAACAGTTTAACAGTTCCCCGACTTAAACGACGTCACCCGCTGGATCTCCCATTCAGAGATTCGTGTGGCCTTCCCCATCTTTTTATTATACCCTGTACCCAAAGGGTAATAGGGTATATTAAGTTTGTGCGAATGTATGTAACAGACAGAAGGAGGCAAGATAGACCCTATAAAGTATATATATTCTTGATCAGCATTGGAAGGGGAGTCGAACTAGCTTTGTCTGTCTGTCTGCCCGTCTGTCCGTCCGTCTGTCCGTCCGTCCGTCTGTCCGTCCGTCTGTTCGTCTGTCCGTCTGTCATGCTGTCTGCCGTATGAAAACGATTATTTCGGAGACTATAAGAGGTAGAGCTTTCAAAATTGAAACTTAGACTCTCCTAGGCCGTCAAGTGTGCACTTACAAACGGTTTTTCTCTAGACTCATTTTAAAGGGTACCCCCCATACAAATTTACCTCATAATTTTGGGTTTTTACATAAAAACGTCATTGTTTTTTATTCTAGAAAATTTAAATTTAGTATAAATTATGTCTATGATAGTCCCAATGAAATAGACCAATATGGGTAGGCCCAACAAAATTTTAGGTATAGCCCCCATACAAATTTACCCCAAAATTTTGGGTTTTTAAAAAAAAACGTTATTGTTTTTTATTCTTGAAAATTTTAATTTAGTATAAATTATGTCTATGATAGTCCCAATGAAATGGACCAATATGCGTAGGCCCAACAAAATTTTAGGTATAAACCCTATCAAAGATATACCCGATTTTTTAAGTTTTTCTATGAAAATCCAATTCAATGATGTATGGTAGTCAAATAGAACCTAACTTAAGGTACATATAGATTGGGTACAGGGTATCTTGTAGTCGAGCATACTCGAATTCAGCGATCTTTCTTGTTATTCTCTTTAACTAAACTATGTTTAATTTGTTTAGTGAATGTTTTGTTAAAAAATTTAATGATTGTCCACTAAGGGTAGATTTTACATGAGGAATATATATTCGAAAAAAGTGTTATTAGTCAAATTGGTGTAGCATTACTGTAACCATCCAAATCTTTTAGTGCCCACTTGAACGCGACCTTTACGCTAAATGCAATCCCTACAGCGACCGACTGGAGGATGCATCCACAAAACACTCCGTTGCTCATCAGTCGACGTATTCACTAACGTAAATTGATAATGTTTTTTTGTTTTTGTTTTTTTCCTCACAAATTTCGAAGTATTTAATGCGCTTAATTAAAATAACTTTGGCAAACCTATCTACCTAACTTTTGCTGCTGTTTAACTTAATTATTTTTTCTGTTGAGCAAGGAAGAAGTACGTTTTTAGCAGAAGTAAAAAGTTCAAATTACTTTAACTCATAGCAGAATGCAGAATATGTATTCTGCATTCAAAGAGTACAAATTGAGTGCTAATTAAATTAAAAGGCGCATATTCTTATAAAAACATTGAAGATAGGAAATAGTTTTGCTCCGTATTCACAAAGTTCTACTTCTTCTATGGCAGAAAGACTGAAAGATGTTTTTGTGTAAATGAGAAATTTGTTGAACAAATAATACAAATTAAAGCATCAAAGCAAAATTTTGCATCTTTGCTGATGAAAAATCTACATATCAACTTGCTTGCATTCATGCAGAACAGTAGAAGAAGAAAGAACGAAGTTGAGAACATGCCTCACGAAACCACGAAAAAACAATTGCAAATTAAATATGTGTGCATGTAGTACATATGTACAAGGAATACGGAATACGGAAGAACATGAAACATGAACAAAGATAAGGCAAATAGTTTGTTAAAATGGCTTCTTCTTAGAAGTCAGATTGGATGCAGCTGTGTGCTTGAGTGTGTGTGTGCATTATAAGCAAAAGAAAAGCAACAACTACAACAACAACGAATAAGAAGCAGAATGCAGCACAGGATGCGAAAAGCGGAAGCGAAAGTGCAAGGCAAGCTGACATCAAAATTGCACAAGTTCAGTTTATAAACAAATGGAATTATGTCAGAGGCGTATGTTGCTCCTTAGAGGGAGTGGTTTATGATTTAAGGAGATTTGTACGATTTCAAATTGCTTGTGTTCCGGCAAACGCAAATGTTCTCAAAATGTTTATTTGCATTGCATATGGGAACATGGATATTGTTTACAAACCATGGAGGAATTGCCTTAAGCGATATTTTCTATCATTAAATGAGATTTGGTTGTCCTTAATTGGAGCTTCGTACTTCATTTTCCGATATCGGCGATATTAACGAGTATATAGCGGCAAACGTGACTTCATGTTTTTTTTCTGATCACGGAATTAATGAAACATGTTGAAGAGAAGTTGATTTTTTTTTTTTTTCGAGTAATATTTATATATGAGAATTTTTCTGAATATATTTAGTGAAAGATTCATCAACATAAGAAAAATGTTGATGAATCTTTCACTTAAAAAATTAAAGGGGCTCTAGTTTGTGAACCCCTTAAATTTTTTTTTAATATATTGTACTTTATTCACAAAAATTCTTCTGAGTTTATTTTTTTAAGTTTAAACGATTTTTACTCAAAGTACAAATTAATGATTACATAGCGAAGATTACCATATATGGCCGATAAAGCTGCCGATTTCACTGCCATCTGTAGACCATTAAAGTATTTTAAAAATAAGAATGCATACTATATGTTTGATACTCTTTTAATACTTTTACCTGATTATTTAGTCCTATCATTGCAGAATAAATAATTAAATTACGTATTTTAAAACCAAATAATAAAAAAAACAAGGAAAAACGTTAACTTCGGTGGAACCGAAGCTTAAATACCCGTCACACGAATCTTTGAATAGTTTATGTGTGATCATAAGCGGCTTATATACATTTATAAATATATATTTGAAAATAATTACTTTTTCATACAAATGTTCGAAAATAATCAATAAGTTTGTATTGGTGCCTTAGCTAAAAATGGGCGTGGCACCTTGGTTTTGATATTGAATGTCATTACAAGTGTTTTTACCCAAATTTGAGTGAATAGTTTCATAAATAATACCTATTTTTATACCAAAATTCGAAAATGGGCCGTAAGTTTGTATGGGGGCTATAGCTAAAAATGGGTGTGGCAGCTTGGATTTGGCATTGGAGGACATAAGAAGTATTTCTTTCCAACTTCGAGTGACTACATTCATAAATAATAGCTATTTTCATGCAAAAAATTAGAAAAAAATGGTAAGTTTGTATGGGGGCTATACCTTAAAATGGGCGTGGCACTTTGATTTTAACACTTGAACTGCTTAGGGCTGAGAAAAGCTTAAGTTCCGAATTTCAGGTCAATATCTTTAAAACTGAGCGAATGAATCGCATAAATACAGACGGACAGACGGACGGACAGACAGACAGACGGACATGGCTAGATCGACTTGTCTCGTCGTGCTGATCAAGAATATATATACTTTATAGGGTCTACGACGTCTCCTTTAATGCGTTACAAACTTTCTGACAAAATGATAATACCCTCCCCACTATGTGTGGCGGGTATAATAATAAATATTTTATTTGTTTCAACCTTTTAATATAATTCCATTGAATTTATTAACAATTTTTGGCGATACAAAGTAGGAAAAAAACCAGAAAAAACGTTAACTTCGGTGGAACCGAAGCTTAAATACCCGTCACACGAATCTTTGAATAGTTTATGTGTGATCATCAGTGGCTTAAATACATTTATAAATATATATTCGAAAATAATTACTTTTTCAAACATTTGTTCGAAAATAAGCGATAAGTTTGTATGGGGACTATGGCTCAAAATGGGCGTGGCACCATGGTTTTGTTATTGGGTGTCATTAGAAGTGTTTTTGCCCAAAATTGAGTAAAGATTCTCATAAATAATACCTATTTTTATACAAAAATTCGAAAATGGGCGGTAAATTTGAATGGGGGCTATAGCTAAAAATGGGCGTGCCAGCTTGGATTTGACATTGGATGACATACAAAGTATTTTTACCCAACTTGGAGTGACTACATTCATAAATAATAGCTATTTTCATAGAAAAATCCGAAAAAAACGGTAAGTTTGTATGAGGGCTATACCTTAAAATGGGGGGTGGCACTTTGATTTTAACACTTGAACTGCTTAGGACTGAGAAAAGCTTAAGTTCCGAGTTTCAGGTCAATATCTTTAAAACTGAGCGAATGAATCGCATAAATACAGACAGACGGACAGACAGACGGACAGACAGACGGACAGACAGACGGACAGACAGACGGACATGGCTAGATCGACTCGTCTCGTCGTGCTGATCAAGAATATATATAGTTTATAGGGTCTACGACGTCTCCTTTAATGCGTTACAAACTTTCTGACAAAATGATAATACCCTCCACACTATGTGTGGCGGGTATAAAATGGCAACAGTGGATGATCAATTTTCGAAGGAAATCATCTTCAGTGATGATGCACATTTTCACCTCAGTGGATTCGTCAATAAGCAGAATTGCCGCATTTGGGCGAATGAGAATCCAAGAGTGATTGTCGAAAAACCAATGCATCCACAAAGAGTGACTTTTTGGTGCGGTTTATGGGCTGGCGGCATCGTAGGGCCGTACTTCTTCGAAAATGAGGCTGGCCAGGCAATTACTGTGGATGGTGTTCGCTATCGTGAGATGATAACAAACTTTTGTGCCCTGAATTGGAAGATATGGATGTGGACGATATGTGGTTTCAACAGGACGGTGCCACTTGCCTCACAGCTAACGAAACAATAGCTCTTTTGCGCGAAAAATTTGATGGCCGAATAATCTAACGTCGCGGCGATGTCAACTGGCCGCCAAGATCATGTGATTTGACACCGTTGGACTTCTTTCTTTGGGGTTATTTGAAAGAAAAGGTGTACGCCAATAAGACAACAACAATTGAAGAGCTAAAGGATGAGATAATTCGGCACATTAACGACATTGAACCTCAATTATGCCTCAGCGTCATCGAAAATTTAGACCGGATTTAGATCGGATGGACGTGTGCCGCCGAAGCCGTGGCGGCCATTTGGCCGATATTTTGTTCCATACATAATTGAGTCACACCAATATATCATAATAAAAGAAATGTCACATAGTGTGAAGGGTATTATCAGTTTGTCGGAAAGTTTTTAACGCATTGAATTAGGCATCGGAGACCCCATAAAGTATATATATTATTGATCAGCTCGACGAGACGAATCGATTTAGCCATGTCTGTCTGTCTGTCTGTCTGTTGCAATGCGTTTTTCTTGTAAAGTTTTAAAGATAATGACCTGAAACTTTAAACTTAAGCTTTTTGTGCTCCTAGGCAGTTTGTTTGTCAGAACCAAGGTCCCACGCCCACTTTTAGATATAGCCCTCATACAAACTTACCACTTTTTTTCGATTTTTTTGGATGAAAATACGTATTATTTATGAATGTATTTAATCCCAATAGGGTAAGAACACTTTTTATGTTATCCAATGTCAAATCTAAGGCGCCACGCCCATTTTTATGTATTGCCTCCACACAAACTTACCGCCCATTTTCGAGTTTTTATATTTTTGTTTTATAAATTTTTATTTAAAACTGTCTTAACGACAACAATTAAATGGATTTAGAAAATGAGAAATAACGTTGGTGCAACTGCAATTTGCCTATCTTATGAAAACATTAATTTTTTCTGAATAAATTCAATTAAATTTGGTAAAATCAATTCCAATGTCCACCTAAATGAACACTTTCGATATGGTAAGGATCGGGCAAATATAACATAAAGCCTCCATTCAAATTTGACCAAATTTATCGTGAAATTTAATATAAGCACCTGGTGAACATATAAACTATTAAAAGTGTTGTGTAACGGATATTTCAGCTTCGCTTCCACCGAAGTTAAGGTTCTTTCCTTTTTTTTTTTGAAAATTGTAAATATAAAAAAAAAAAAATTTTATTTAAAACTTCAAAATTATTAAAATTGATATGTAAACCTTTCATATGCAAAAATTTGCGATATTCTGATAGAAAAACAATAGAGGATACACCCATGATAAAGACACAAAAATGTATTTCAAGACATGTTATGCATGAAGTCTTATAAGACTTGTTATCCAAGAATTCCTGCAAGACATGTCATGTAAGACAACTGCGACATTTGTATGAAAATGTCATCAAAGCAGTATTGGTGCCGGGTTAATGAAATTCCCACTAGGGAGGATGGGGTCCCTTTACCATACGAACATTCTGTTTTGTTTGCTATTGTACAATAGCAATTCGCTATGTATGGGTTAAAATGTACTCAACGAATCCCTTCTTCAGTACGCTACTACAATATATATTCATGCAACTAATGCTGCTGCAGCAGCTGCTGCAAAGCCCAAACTTAAGAATGCTTGACTTGCAAAATAAATGCAAGAACCGCAGCAAATTATGTTGAGTGTTCCTTACAAGTTGCAATGAGGTGTACGTGTGTTTGTATACGTATTTGCGATCTGGGATTTAGTGCACCATGGAGCAGCCGGAACAGCAGCAGCAGCAGCAGAGTTCCCATTGCTCTTAACGTTCTACCTTAAGTACAGAAAACTCCTATGAGAGGCTTATGGAAAAGTGCTTGTGTGCTTCTTGTATGTATTTAACGATTGCTTACCTAATATTGTTTTCTTCTTTACATGCGTATAAAACCCTTTTTATTTTATTTTATTTTATTTTATTTTATTTTATTTTATTTTATTTTATTTTTTTTTGTTTAGTGAATTGTATTTACTTGCAACACAAATCTTGTGATATGAACAAGTATAAATATGATTTTCTTCTTCTTATTTTTTTTGAGCTTTCTGTTTGTGGCATACAAATTAATTAGCTTTGTATAAATCGTAAATAGCTAAAGAAATAACTTCCGGAAATATAAGTTTCTTTTTAATTTTATTTATTCTACATGATTATTTCTGTTACTTATAAGCTTAAAGTATCTTTTGTGTAAATTTGGAAAAAATAAACCATTTTCTCGATTATGGATAATAAATATATTTTTGAATATTTTATAAAGACTTTCATATATTATCTTTACTGAAAATAATCCTTTAAAAATATGTTTTCAGCTTTACTTTGTAATATATTAGCGTAGTTTACTCCTCTCAAACACAAACACTCACACACACCACGCTGATAAAACCCTTTCCTTTTTGTGTCTTCGGAAATGGAAACAAGCAGCACAGTGCGTATGAATAAGAACTGAAAATACTTTTTTGTTCTATATAAATCTTCGAGAGATTTATGTAATTTTGTATGAAATTCAAATTGCACCATTTTGGTTCTGGTTTAAAAAAATCTACATTTACATTTATATTTATATTAGGAGTGTAAATATATTCTTGTCTTGTTTACTACGCATATTAAGGTGGAGATGGGCCGTGATAGTCCGACCCAACTTGAAAATTTGTTTTAAAAAACCTAGCCAGGACGACCCGACAAAAAGTTTTTTTATAAACTGCATGAAACATTTTTATTTACCTATTTTGTATGGGGGGCTGCACCTAAAACACGATAAAAAATGGGCTACGACAAAAGTCCTTATCTCTTAATTGAAGGAAAAACGTTAACTTTGGTGAAACCAAACACGAATCTTTAAATAGTTAATGTGTGATTTTCTTTTAATAGAACCTTGAGATAGGAAGGGTGCGGGTCAGTGGTATAGTACAGCCCATGCTTAGACACAATATTCATATAAAATTTTTAAGCTAAAAAGGCAAATAACTATAACAAAATTTATTTTTAGATATTCGGAACATTTTAAAAATATAGTCGTTATAGTGGTTCGATCCTTATTATATTGGTGGTGTGTACCCAGTTTGAAGTGAATTTATTTATAAATAATACCTGTTTTCATACAAAAATTCGAAAATGGGCGGCAAGTTTGTATAAAAAGGATTGTTAGTTCTGTATTTTTAGCTTAAAATGACATTTTCTTAGTTTATAAACCCTATCGTGGTATCAGGTATTTAAGCTTCGATCGTACCGAAATTAATGTTGTTCTTTTGTTTTTGCTCAGAAGCTATTTAAATTATTTAATAAGTTAAATTATTAAGCGAATGAAAAACGAATGGGCACGATATAGAAATTTTGTCCCGAAACCACCTGTCCTAAAAAAAATAATTGATTTCTCGATCCAGCCCATTCCGAAGATTTTCAAATTATCTCGCAGGCCCCAAATCCCTCCCGATTTTTTGAAATTTTTGTTTGTTTATACCTGTTACACTAGTGTAAACAGGTATATTAAGTTTGTCGGAAAGTTTGTAACGCATTTGAGGAGGCATCGTAGACCCTATAAAGTATAAATATTATTGATCAGCTTGATGAGACGAATCGATTTAGCTATGTCCGTCTGTCTGTTTGTTGCTGCGCGATTTATTCGCTCAGTTTTAAAGATATTAAGCTGAAATTTTATACTTAAGCTTTTGTAGGTCTTGTGTACTTTCTATGTTAAAATCAATGTTCCACGCCCACTTTTAGATATTGCTCCCATACAAAAGTACAACATTTTGTGAAGTTCTTATAAAAAAATGTATTTATAAAGCGAATGGCTTCAAATATGGTTCAAATGATTTTTATACCATGCCAAATCTTCAGTTTAAAATTGGTTCGAATCGGACCGCGAATTTATAAATTTTTAAGAATATTATTAATTTGTTTACTATTTTAAAATAAAATTTAATACAAATGCTGCACACGAAGGTCTATCAACGTCAAATGATGTGTAACAGGTATACATATAAGCTTCGGTCCAACCGAAGTTAACTTTATTTTCCTGTTTTTATACCCGTTACATATAGTGTAAACGGGTATATTCAGTTTTTCCAAAAGTTTGTAACGCATTGAATTAGGCATCGGAGACCCCATAAAGTATATAAATTCTTGATCAGCTCGATGTGACTAATCGATCTAGCCATGTCCGTCTGTCTGTCCGTCTGTTTGTTGCTATGCGATTTATTCGATGAAGATATAAGGATATTGAAATTTTAAACTTTAACTTTTCTCGGCAACGACTAGGTTAAGTTCGAAAATGGGAGTGCCACGCCCATTTTTAGGTATAGCCCCATACAAACTTATCGATTTTTTTCGATTTTTTATACCCGCCACACATAGGGGGGGGGGGTATTATCATTTGTCAGAAAGTTTGTAACGCATTAAAGGAGACGTCGTAGACCCTATAAAGTATATATATTCTTGATCAGCACGACGAGACGAGTCGATCTAGCCATGTCCGTCTGTCTGTCTGTCCGTCCGTCTGTCTGTATTTATGCGATTCATTCGCTCAGTTTTAAAGATATTGACCTGAAACTCGGAACTTAAGCTTTTCTCAGTCCTAAGCAGTTCAAGTGTTAAAATCAAAGTGCCACGCCTATTTTAAGGTATAGCCCCCATACAAACTTACCGTTTTTTTTCTAATTTTTTTGCATGAAAATATCTATTATTTATGAATGTAGTCACTCGAAGTTGGAAAGAAATACTTTTAATGTCATCCAATATCAAATCCAAGCTGCCACACCCATTTTTAGATATAGCCCCCATACAAACTTACCGCCCATTCTCGAATTTTTGTATTAAAATAGGTATTATTTATGAAACTATTCACTCAAATTTAGGTAAAAACACTTATAATGACATTCAATATCAAAACCAAGGTGCCACGCCCATTTTTAGCTAAGGCACCCATACAAACTTATTGATTATTTTCGAACATTTGTATGAAAAAGTAATTATTTTCGACTTTATATTTATAAATGTATATAAGCCACTTATGATCACACGTAAACTATTCAAAGATTCGTGTGACGGGTATTTAAGCTTCGGTTCCACCGAAGTTAACGTTTTTCCTTGTTTGTTTAAAAATAGTAATTATTTATGAATATACTCTTCCCAATTGGGTAAAAACATTTCTTTTGTCATCCAGGGTCAAAACCAAGACGCCACGCCTATTTTTAGTTATAGCCCCCATACAAATTTACCGCCTTTTTCCGAATTTTTGTATGGAAACATTTATTTTTTTCTGAATGAATTAAATTAAAATTTGGTAAAATCAATTTTAATGTCAACTCCATCGATATGGTAAAGATCAGGCTAATATAACAAAAAAGCCTTCATACAAATTTGATCAAATTCATCGTAAAATTTAATCTAAGCACCTAGTGAACATATAAACTATTAAAAGTTTAGTGTAACGGGTATTTCAGTTTTGGTTTCACCGAAGTTAACGTTTTTCCTTGTTTTTAAAGCAAATTTTAAAAGTAACTCGATTCCACCCAATCCCAAAAAAATTTCGCGACTGGTTGCGGATTTGAATGTTGCTGCCAGTATTCCCTTTTTTGGTGTTAAAAAAACGGGAAAAGTATGGTTGATTTAACAAAATGGTCGGTGGGAAATGCCCAATACTTCTTTTGTTGATTATTTATAAATAAACGCTCGATAGCTACGCAAAAAAAAGTTAAACTGAAAAAATCTTTCGTACGATTTAAGCATGTTTCTCAAGTCTGCATTACTTATAAATTTTGTTCATTGTTCCTTTCTTTTTAAGTTGCTGTACGATTATTATCCTTTTATCCTTTTGTTTTTTTTGGGTGCGAACATAAAATATGTTAAAGGATTATCTGGTTTATATGAAATGATATAATGATGACAACATTTAAACCAAGAAAAAACGTGAACTTCACTAGAACCGAAGCTGCAATACCCGTCACACAAAACTTTAAATAGTTCGTGTAAAATATATCAGTGACGTAGATAATTTTCCGTAGAGGGGTAGCGAGTCTTTAAGGTGAAAAAATGTTAAATCGATTCGCCTCGTAAATTTAATGCGTTACAAACGTTCCAACAAACTGATAATACCCTTCACACTATATGTAGCGGGTGTTATAAAGATTTTAAGGAAATCTTGTAGCGTCTTTTAAATATTAAAGATTTTTTTTTACTTTTTGTAGGAAAATATATTCCAATCTGTTTCAAATGGATACGAGCTAACAATTTGTTGGCGAGGTTTGGTGTTTAAAATGTAAAATACAACCAAAACGCAAGGTGCAGTAAAAATAAGTCCACTATTTTCCCAATAGCTAAGTTCAATTGGTTGTCTCAGTTTTTCGAGGCTAGCTCGAAATCAAAAAGAAATACAAAGCAGCTTTTTCCCAAAAAATTTAGCAAAAATCTTTTTTGGTATTTTAAATTCAAAAATATTCTATTTGGAAAATAAATTTTTCTATTTTTCATTCAAATGAAAATACGCAACACGTACACATACACATACTACAGAAGGTGATGAATGTTTCATTTCTTTAAAAGCGTGTTTGCTACGTGGAAATTGCTATTTTCCTTTTACTTTTATTTATTTATTTATTTTTTTTTTTGGGTTTTTTTTTTGCCCCATTTGTATATTTCAAAATGCTAACCAAAAATGTTCAGACACAAAAACTTAACGAGTTGAATTTTAATGGCTTATTAAGTGCAATAAATTTTTTGTAGCATTTCAATAATGCGTATGGAAATACAAAAGTACCCTTTTAAAGGAGCTTAAATTCCTTGGAAACGTTTTATAAAAATTTGTAAAATTAATGAAAAAGACCAACACAAAAAAGAAATCGCCTGAATGTGTATGTTTTTAACCAAAACAACAAATCTCAACTTGCCAAGGATAAAGCATTTGTTTTGATTTGCTTTTAAATTACTGAAATGCGTATGTAGAGAGTGTTATGTACATTTTTTCTGTCTCACTCTTTCATGCTACATTATAGTTATCGGTTACATGGGGCAACAACGCAAAAGGAAAACGTTTCCCTAACAGAATTGAATGTCTGAAATCTGAATGGCAAGCAATGTGGTGGTGTGGTGTGATGTGGTATGCACACTGATTAAATTTTAATTACCAAGAGTGAATCAAAGTAAAATTTAAGTGTGAGCAGAGAGTAATGCAATGCTTCATGACAACGTTTGAAACGATGAAATGCAAATTTTCTAACCACAAACGCAATGAATAGCATTTTCTCTAACATATTTCTATGTAGTACAATACACAAATGGTTGGTACGCTTTTCAATGTTAGAACGAGAAACGATTGATACATAATTAAGATTGACAATGAAAATGTTTAATCGTAGTTTTGGTTCATGTTAATCGGTAGATGCACACAGTTGTGGAAGTATCTGGTGCTACTGTGAGGCGTAGAAGCATGGAATACGTCAGAATCAGATAAGTCATCATTAGAGAGAAAGATTCTTTGGACCTGTCAGAGTGGGTGACTGCACTGCTTTGTATGAAGTCGTATGCTCCTGCGCTGTCAAGGTTTTGGAAGACATTCACAAGATATTTAGTGTTTTCACTAGCGGCAGCTTTTACGTTAAAGTTTAACTTTTGCTGCTCGAAAGAAATGTCTACTACATACATACTGCTTATTAATTTTGTCCCTATGAAAAGTTAGCATATATAATAAACTTTGCTTTCGATAGCAGCATGTTAACGCTAACGCGAAAGCTAACACTAGTGGAAACGTGCTATAAGATAAAAAAAATATTCACCACTTGGTAAATTTTAACATTAAATTAAGCAATCGTTTTTCCAGAATTGCAAAAACTCTGCCAAGTAAAAAAATATATGAAATTTGTTTCGAATTGGTATCTTGAAAAATCCATCACGTCGATTACTCATCAATGCGCCCTTGCAATGTTTCAAACTCTTTTGTTTGTTTTGTATCCAAGCAGCTGCTATTTGTTTTTTTTTTTCTCCATTTTTTTATACTTTTGCCGGTGATATGTTTTGTCCTGGAAATGTATACATGGTAACTGCACCGTTTGACCCTTTTTGCCTTTGGCAAATCGCTTTGGTTGTTAACTTCATTAACAGTTTCAATATGTATCATTTTACTCTAAATGCGTTTTTCATTGAAACTCAATCGATGATATTAGTATCATGCAGATGAGTCTTCTTACAATTAGTGATGTACACTTTTATGCAACGCTTCGGAACGATTACAGTATTCGCCGAACAAAAAAACAAGGAAAAATGTTAACTTAGGTGGAACCGAAGTTCAAATACCCGCCACCTTAGGGTTTAGAATATTTTTGATCATCAGTGGCTTTGGTAAAATTTGAAGAAGGGATGGTTTAGAGTCAATATTCCGATACATCCATAGTTGGGACACAATAATGGGGTAAAATTTTAACTTAGGGACAGAATAATAATAACTTTCTTGAAAGAAAATATTAGAAAATGGGGGCTGACTTTGTATTGGGACTATATGCTATAGTGGGCTGATCCTTGTTATATTGGTAGAGTATATATATATATATATATAGGATGACATTAAAAGTACTTTTACCCCATTTGGAGTGAATATATTCATAAGTAATTACTATTTCACATAGAAAATAGAAAATGGGCGGAAAATTCGTATTGGACCTATGCCTATAAATGGGTTTTGACATTGAGTGGCATACGAAGTTTGTTTACCCAACTTGGAGTAAATACATTCATAAATAATATATATTCTCATACAAAAAACTGGAAAAAAACGGTAAGTTTGTATGATGGCTATACCTAAAAATGGGCGTGGCACAATGGTTCTGATATAAAAACATACATATACATGCATATATACATATATATCAGATACCATTCAGGCAGGTATCAAAATACAGATTTTTTTAATACCTGTTATACATATAGGTATAGCCTCCATACAAACATAGCGCCCATTTTTGAGTTTTTGTAAGAAAATAGTTCTCCAATCCGGATAAAATAATTTCATCTGTCATCCTAAAAAAATATACTACCGATATGAGAAGGACCAGACCACTATAAAATACACACCCCATAAAAAATCTCCTTCCAACTTTTTTTTTTTTTTAAAGAAAATTATTGTTATATCTCCGATGATCATACATGAACTAGTTAAAGCTTCGTGTGGCGGATAGTTACGCTTTGGTTCCACCGATGTTAACGTTTTTCCTTGTTTTTACTAATTTTTTTTTAACATCCTATATCCATATTGCAGGGGTCCCTCGAAAATTCTAACTCGACCAAACCTACAACCTCTACTATAAGATTTCCGAGGTGTCTTTATATTTTGTCGCACAGTGTTATTCAATAAACAAGATAGAACGCTGAAGACGAGCATGCTCGACTGCAAAATACCCTGTACCCAATCTTTGTGAACCTTAATATGAACCTTATTTTACTACCATACCTCATTGAATTGAATTTTCATACAAAACTAAAAAATCGGGTATATTTTTTGTATGGAGGCTATACCTAAAATACCCATATTGGTCTAATTCATTGGGAAATCCTAGGCATAGTTTATAGTAAGTTAAGACTTTCTAGAATAAGAATCAATGTCGTTTTTATACAAAAACCCACAATTTTGGGGTAGATTTGTATGGGGGTACCCCTTAGAATGGGGCTATAGAAAATCGTTTGTAAGTGCACTCTTGACTGCTTAAGAGAGCTTAAGTTTCAATAATGGTGACCCTATCTCTTATACTCTCCAAGATAATCTCTCTCATACGGCAGACAGCAGGACAGACAGATGGACAGAGAGACATAGCTAGCTCGACTCCCTTCCAATGGTGATCAAGAATATATATACTTTATAGGGTCTTTCTAGCGTCCTTCTGTCTGTTACATACAGTCGCACAAACTTAATATACCCTTTTACCCTTTAGGTACTGGGTTTAAAAATGTATCGAATATACTTGCACATTGCCGACTCTTCAATGTTGCTCATTTGAATGCTTTAGTAAAGTGAAAGGGATCGTTAATCGGAAATAATCGGTTTGAAAAAAATAAATATCGATTACTTTTAAAAAGTTGAGTCGATTAATTATATCGATTATTTTTCGATCGGATTGTATAAATAAAAGGATATTTTTATTTTGTTTTAAGTATCAAAAATCGATTAATCGGACAATTTTGATTTTTTTTTTCAAAATCAGGCGATGTCCAAATATGTAAAAACATGGTGCCAAACGCCTTTGTATAAACTTCTCCTACAATTTACTTAATGACACTCACATCACTAATGAAATCGATTAAATGGTTTCATACAATAATTCCAAACAGCGCAGCATGGCTTAATAATCTAAATTCTATTGAATTCGAGTTTGATACAAAAACGCATTTCATAAAATAGCAAACAGAAACGTTTATGTGGTCATTTCCAATATTAGTGAAAAACTCCAACCACTCCGATATGTTCATAAACGAAATATAATGATGCATGCACAAGGATAATATTGCTAATTAAGCGTTTAGTGAAAAAGTGAATTAATGTGGATTTTATGCGTAATATTCAGACCACTTTATTTCTTGGTTAATTGGAAACTGTGGTATTATTTTAGTTAAGTTTTAATTAATTTCACATAATATTCGAAAATGCTTAAAGCATAAAATTGACAATAGTCTATGACAATTTTACTCCGGAAAATTAAAAAGTTTAGTAGTGCTGAGTTTTGTTCAAAAAAAAAAAAAAAGTTCAACTAACAAGAAAACTTCTTCATTGCTGCTAGTTGGCAAACGGAAGTTTAGCGCAAAACGAAAACAAACTAAAAATTCAGTTAAAAAAGTCGTCAAAAGTATGTAATGCAAGAAAAATTTAACGAAAAAAAAAAAATAATAATAATAAATATATTCAAACTTTTATGCTAAAGTAGGACCTTGTTGAACAACAACAACGGAAATAATCCAGCTGCTTGCTTATTATTCCGATTAACTTCTGAATTTGAAGTTAAACTTTGACTTGACGATTGCGGCATCAGCAGCTGTTTTGTTAATTTTTTTTTCTTTAAAAGTCATTTTATGTCTACATATGCATTTCATATATTTTTTTTTTTCCAAAATTACCCAAGTACACTCAGATTTAATTTAAGTGCACCAATTTGTCTTTTTCAATAACGTTATACATGCGTGTTATACATGGGTATCACCGAATTCCCAGAGATTTGATGTTAATGCCAAATCTTAGTTTTTTGGTGCAGATAAATCAGAAACTTTAAAGACTTTATTCAACAATAACATTTATTTTTATCGAAATTCATTTTAAGTGTTTTTTAAGCATTCTTCTGACAAAATTATCAGCTGAATTGAAAACACTCGTTTTCAAGTTCGTGTAAAAGGGTTTTAGCCAAAACTCTAGTGGAAGTGTTTTTGGTGTCAACACTGCTTATTTAGAAGTAAAGAAAATTTTGAAAAAAATAATAATGAAATTCGTGAAAAAAAAATCTTGTCTCTTTTACATTTTGATTCGGTTTGAAAGAAATAAAACAAGTCGATTTCGAAAGTAGTAATTCTCCAATTCGATTAATTTCGAGTTGCACTATTCGACTTGAACACATTTTTTTTATCGAGTTGTTTGAAAATCAAAAAGCTTTACGGATCATACCATCAATGCTGTAGGCAAAATTTATCGATTATACAAAGACTTTCAAAGAAATTAATCAACATAAATTTTTTTAATGAATGCACTGCTCATGCGTTTTATCGAAATCTAGAACAGGTCGTATTCATTTTGTGAAATTTTTTTTTTTAGAAAAACTATAATTACTTGGTTAATAACGCTAGTTCACAAAGTATGACTTTGTCGAAGGTTCTGTGTTCTCATGGACCTATTCCCATGTATTTTGGGTCGTAGATTCCAAAAAAGGGCCACGAAAAATCTTCTTAAGTATCGTTCTTGAAATATCCTCATAAAACCTGTGTTTTTATTGGACTTTCTTCCGTTATTAGCTCCAAACATCTGACATGTACGTCATTTAAAAGATAATTAGTTCGTCTTCGCAATGCTTCTATGCTTCTTTTGAATATCAAATGAATACTTTACGTAAAAAATCGTTTAAACAGGAAAGATATGACATGTTTTTATACTTTTTTGGAAAATTGTTTATATTTAATATAATTTTTTTGGTAAAAAAAATGTAAATAAAATATTTTTACAATTAATATTTAAATTTATTTCTTAACAAAAACATAAAGCTTAAGATTGTCCAAATCGGACTAAAATTGTGAAAGTTATAGAGTAATAGTAAAATCAGAAAAATATATTTATTGATTTATGTAAGGGTATACTCTAGCAAAAATCATTTTTTTTATACTCGAAACACATATTGTGTAACGGAGGCCCCATAAAGTATATATATAATTTTTATGAGCTCGAGGAGACGAGTCGATCTAGCCATGTCCGTCTGCCTGTCTGTCCGTCTGTCTGACCATCTGTCTGACAGTCTGTTTGAAGCTATGCGATTTATTCGCTTAGTTTTAAAGATATTTAAAACTTAAGCTTATCTCGGCAACGAGTTGGTTATTTTCGAGCATAAGAGTGCCACGCCCATTTTAAAGCATATAACCCATACAAACTTACCGATTTTTTTGATTTTTTTTAATATAAATAGTAATTATTTAGGGTTAAATCTAATCTTTATGTATAGCCCCCACACAAACTTACCGCCCATTTCCGATTTTTTTTTTTATGAATATAGCAGTATTTTATGAATGTATTCGCACTAAATTGAAAAAAACAAGCAAGAACGTTAACTTCGGAAGCACCGAAGCTCAAATACCCGCCACACGAAACTTTATTCATTTTCTTGAAAAAATAGAAAAAAAATAGAAGGTGAGTTTGTATGGGATTATATGTTATAGTGGCTCAATCCTTGTCATATCGGTAGCATAAATATAGAATAACAGTAGAGGTGATTTTACACAGATTGGAGTGAATATATCCATAAATAAGAACTATTTTCATTGGATGAAATTGGATGGATGGATATTGGATTAAAAGTGTTTTTACCCGATTTGTAGTCAAAACATTCATAAATAATAACAATTTGCATACAAAAAAATCGAAAACAAGTAAAAACGTTAACTTCGGTAGAACCGAAGCTCAAATACCCGCCACACAAAATTTGTATGATCATCAGTGACGTACATTATTTTCCGCAAAGAGGTTGAGTGGGGACATCTCAAGTTGGGGCTCATATTAGAAGTATATATGTAAAATTTTACATAACATAACAAAAATTTCATGAAAAAATAAGAAAAGTAGAAGTATAGGGTCTGTAAGTTATAGCGACCCGATCCTTGTCATACCTATATATGGGCGTGGCATCTTGGTATTGATATTGGATGACATAGGAAGTGTTTTTAATCAATTCGTAGCAAATACATTCCTAAATAATAACTATTTTCATAAAAAAATCGAAAAAAAAGTGGTAAGTTCGTATGGGGCCTTTACCAGGAAATGGGCGTGGCACCTTGATTTTAGCATTAGATGACTTTAGAAGTGTTTTCACCTTATTTGAATTGAATTCCTTCATAAATAAATACTATTTTCATATAAAAACTTTAATAAAAGCTGTAAGTTTGTATGGGGGCTATACCTAAAAATGGGCGTGGCACCTTTAACATACAAAGTAGTCGTTCCCGAGAAAACCTTAAGTTTCAAATTTCAGCTCAATATCTTAATATCTTCACCAAAAAAGATGCGAAGAAATAAACAGACAGACGGACAGACAGACAGACAGACAGACAGACAGACGGACAGACAGACGGATGGCTAGATCGATTCGTCTCGTCGAGCTGATCAATAATATATATACTTTATGTGGTCTCCGATGCCTCCTTTAATGCGTTACAAACTTTCCGACAAACTGAATATACCCTTCACACTATGTGTGGCGGGTATAAAAATGGTAAGTTTGTAGGGGGCTGTATTTAAAAGTGGGCGTGGCACCTTGGTTCTGACATACAAACTGCCTAGGAACACAAAAAAGCTTAAGTTTAAAGTTTCAGGTCAATATCTTTAAAACTTTCCGAGAAAATCGCATTGCAACAGACAGACGGACGAACAGACGGATAGACGGGCGGACAGACAGACAGACGGACATGGCTAAATCGATTCGTCTCGTTGAGCCGATCAATAATAAATACACTTTATGGGGTCCGATGCCTCATTTAATGCGATGCAAACTTTCCGACAAACTGATAATACCCTTTACACTGTGTATGGCGGGTATAAAAAGAAAATGTGTGGGCTATTCCTCAAAATGGGCCTGCCACTTTGATTTTAACACTTGAACTGTTTAGGACTGATAAAAGCTTAAGTGTCGAGTTTCAGGTAAATATATTTAAAACAGACAGACCGACGAACAGACGGACAGACGGATATGGCCAAATTAGTGACGGTTATAAATGACGATGAATGCTGTAATCAAAGACTGCTGAATTTGGAAGTCTGGCACCTACCGAAACACATGTGTCCAGTTTAAATTTTTACTAGCTGAGTTTTTTATTCCCGCCACACATAGTGTGATGGGTATATTCAGTTTGTCTGAAAGTTTGTAACGCATTGAAGCAGACGTCGTAGACCCCGTAAAAGTATATATTTTCTTGATCAGCTCGATGAGACGAATCGATCTAGCCATGTCCATCTTTTTCGTTGAAGATATAATAATATTTAGCTGAAATTTGGAACTTAAGCTTTTCTCGGCAACGACTATTTTAAGTTCGAGAATGAGAGTGCCACGGCCATTTTTAGGTATAGCCCCATACAAACTTACCGTTTACTTCCGATTTTTTTTATAAAAATACTAATTATTTATGAATGTATTCGCTCCCCAATTGGGTTAAAACATTTCTTTTTGTCATCCAGTGTCAAAACCAAGGTGCCACGCCCATTTTTAAGTATATCCCCCATACAAACTTACCGCCCATTTTCGAATTTGTGCATAAATATGGTTACTATTTATGAATTTATTCACTCCGAATTATCTAAAAAAACATCTGATATCATCCAATATCAAATCCAATGTGCCACGCCCATTTTTGGCATAGGCTCTACACAACGTGAGTTGTATCAGATCGTTGACCCCGTCCTATCCCATCTCGAAGTTCTAGTTCTGAAAGCCACTGATGATAACACATTAACCATTTAAAAATACGTGTGACGGGTATATAGCTTCGGTTCCACCGAAGTTAACGTTTTTCCTTGTTTTTGTTTTTTTTTTTTGTAAAAGCTTAAATAGATGATTTAAATTACCATAATATTTATGTATATAAAACTATGTTAGGTTTGAATGGAAACAATCCCTTAAAATGGATAATTGATAATTGAAGAATTTCAATTTCATGTTTGATGGTACTATATTTTATAGTCTTTCAGATAATTCGATTTATGCGGCAAACAGAGGAAAAAACTAACGGATGGACATATATGCAGACATAGCAAGATTGACTCAGTTTAATTTATACTTTATAGGTTCTGTTAAGCTTCTATCTGCATTTTATTAAGATTTACACAAACACACACAAACCCTTCGGGTTTTTAAACCCGATTCCAAAACTAACGAATTTTCCAGCAATGAGAAACAACAATATTCGGAATTGACTTCGTTTACTTTTCATAAACTGTTCTTAAATAATTTAAGATAATATTTTGTTTCCATAGTTGGTTTTTATCAAGAACATTTGCCAATCTAATTTCTCCCAACTTAACGACTCTCTTGCTGCTGCATAGAAGATTTTATTAAGCTTCTAACAAAAAAAGATATTCATATGCAAATTTTGTGACCTATAAAATTAAAAATGAAGAAAATTGCATGCAAAAATGATAGTCAGCCACTTCAAGTCTAACAAAAAATGAAAAACTACAACAAGAAGTTGCATATAGGAAAGTAGGACAGACGACATGTTACGACTTAGCTTTAGAAAATATGCTTCGCATAGATACGTTCTTCTTCTTCTTCTTCTTTTATACTCGAGTTTATCATTTATGCAGAAACGTAATTTAATTTTTTACTCCTTTTACATTGCTTGCCTATTTTTTGCACAAAGTCGCATTGTGTATGGCAAATATGGCTGACTTCCGTTTCCGTTTTTTTTTTTTTTCGAAAGTAAACAAAAAAGAATGAATAAAAGTTTGTTAACTTATTTTATTAAAGTAAAGAAATAAATAAATAAATATAAATATAAAATTAAATTTTTTTTTTTTTTTTTTTGTTATTCAAGTACGCAACTTGCCCAACACTTGCAGCATGCGTGTATAGACCAATTTGCGTACATTTATGGCCCATAGGAAATCCATATGATTAAATTCCTTCATTGGTATACGATACTTGCCAATCGGTTTACCCAGATCGGCATACATTTCCTCAACATCATCCGGATGACATAGTAGATCATTATCCGAGTAATATACATAGGTGGGCACGGTTACCATTGTTAGATTATAACGTGGCGGTACATGTTCACGATAGAGTAGCATATTTTTATTTGTACTATAGCTGTACGGTGCAAAGCGTCCATTTTTAATGATTTGTATAAAATGTTTGACTTGTTTAGCAGCAACGCCCGCCGGATAATGACCCAAAATTACGGGAAACATTTGCTGTAAAAAATTTTCATAAAAAAAATTCTTGGTAATGATTTAAATACAAAAAGTTACCCGATTAAATTCATTCCAATTGCGTCCAACAATGCCAAAGACTGCTTCAATGCATAAACGTTCGGTTTCCTCAGTCATGCGACAAAGAAAACGAAATTCTCCATTAAACATTTCTGTTATGGAGCTGCCAACGAGACTCTAAAATAATGAAAAAAAAAATACATAATTAGCTCATAACAACCCAAGTCAGCTCATACTCACATTAAAATATAAATTAATTGCTCTTATATAAGGATGATCTTCGGTTTCTTTGGCATACACAGCCGGTGCCATGGCCTGCATCATTATTATTTTATTATTATATTCCGGGCGCATGCTACACATAACAAAAAATGCCGTACAGCCCTGTGAATGTCCGGCATATTGTATTTTCTTGTAGCCAGTTGTCTTTAAAACATGATCAATCATTGCTGGCAGATCGTACATGCCGATCTCGTGCCAACTAAAATCCCAGAATTTCTTTTCATCTGGATCGAGTGTGGTGTGATTGCGTGAATAACGATTGCCGCGTGCATTGCCCAACCAAACATCGTAGTTGTTGTCCGAGAGTAAATATGCTGAAAATGCGAAATGGTTTTTATACACTTTCTGCAGTTTTTTTTTTTTTTAGACTTACCCAGACTAATATTGGGACCCATTATGACATAACCAGCTGAACTGTCCACCAATCCATGTTGTAGAAAGAATGGCTGTGCATTGTCTTTTCGTAAGCGATGCATTGTTAGTATATAACCATCATCGGTTGTAACATGATGTACCTCGGCTTGGTAGCCATATTTTGAAATTAATTTATCCTGAAAGAAAGTTTGTGCATGTTTTGAATTTGAAAGAACATTTTGAACAGTGCTGGGAACAGGAAAATATTGTACAGGTCTGGTTCACGGTCTGACTTTAAAGGCTCTTGAACACAATTTTTTGCTTCGAAGGTTCAAACCATTTTTGATACCCTAAGCCCAATATGTGATTGTCATTGCATATGGCGATTATTCCATTCATTTCATAGCTCGGATTGGCATACAAAATTTAATAATTTGGTTAAACGAATACCGAAGTGAAATACGAATTCACGTGAAGAGAATGGATTGCTTTTCAAACAATTTACATCTGATATAAAAGTCAGTAATATTAATGAATAAATATGGGTTTCATTTCATATTAAAAATCGATAAAAGTGCAGTAAAGGCTTAACGCTGGTTACCAGACCGAAGTCATTTTCTGGAAAAACAAAAATAGCAGCGTGTTTACAGATGTTCAAAAACCACTTTGGTTATTGAGGAACTACTTCTCTACTTTAATTAGGGGCTAGGACAGAATCAAAGCCAGAAGAATTGAATACCCGGATCGATAACGGGCCCCCTATGCAGCCACCAGTCTATGAAGAGGTTCCCAATGATATTGAAAAGCTCTGATATTATTAGCAAAGGTCAACTTGGGTCCGGAAATTGAGAAAGATTTCCGTTTAATAGAATTAGCGGTGAATGAGAGCAAGAGAAAGTACTTGGTATTCACTTGCAAAAAGTTATGACGTCTTGGACAATCTGTGAGGATAAAGAACTTCAGTTTCGATGTTGTAGAAAACTTGTTCTATTTAGGTACAGAGTCTAACAGCTACAACAATACAAGCTTGGAAGCAAAACAATGAATTACTCTTACGAATCGATGCTATTTCAGTTTAAGTTGACAGATGAGAAGTAAGGCTTTCTTACTCTTTCAGAGACATCCAGATCTTTCGAACGAAAAGAGTAGGCAATAGATCCCTGCACAGTTACCCGAAAACGGTTAAAAGGGATACTCGAAATAAAAACGATTCGAGTAACTCAAGTCTACTGCTAGAAATTGATTAACTCGACTCGTTTAAATTCGTTACGGGTCGACTCGGGTTTGTCAACTTCAATTCAAATCGAGTCGGATACTCGATTAAGTTGATCGGATACTCGATAGAGCTATAATTTTAGCATGTATTAAAATTATAATAGATTCTCATTATAAAATAGTTTTGACACTGAAAATATTAGGTATAAGTTGGACTGCTGGAGTTCAAGTCCCAAAGAATCATTTTTTATTTATATTTTACCTTTGATTAATATGTATTTTAAAATAGCGGCTACCCTGCGTGTGCTACTACGTTGTACGGGCGTTTTGGCTGCTCTTTCAGCTTTTTCCATTTCGCATCTGCTGTGTATTGTGCAATTTCATTTTTATACCCGCCAAACGACGAGACGAATCGATCTAGCCATGTCCGTCTGTCTGTCTGTCTGTCTGTCTGTATATTTCTAGCCATCTTTTTTGTTGATGATATAAAGATATTAAACTGAAATTTGAAACTCAAGCTTTTCTCTGAAACGACTATATTGAGTTCGAGAATGAGAGTGCCACTCCCATTTTTAGGAATAGACCCCATACGAACTTTCCGCCCATTTCGATTTTTTGTATGAAAATGGTTATTATTTATTCATGTATTTACTCCAAATTGGGTAAAAACACTTCCTATGTTTTAAAAATGTTATCGTGCCACTCCCATTCTTAGGTGTGGCTTCCATACTATACGAACTAATCGCCAATTTTCAGATATTTTCGAGAAAATTGTTGTTATGCATATCTTTATTTTTAGCTAAAAATTTAAAACCAACGTTTTTCCTTGTTTATTTTTGAACTTTGATTAAGTTTTGAAATTATATCCATGGTTCAGATCTCCCACTGGTGTTGTTATTTTAATATATTATATTATTTTATTTTAATTATAGTATCTCATAAAAAATTTTTGACACTGATTATATAAAGTAGATGTTAGTCTAATGGATGGTGTATGAGTTTGTGTGATTGGGTAACCGGGGTTCGAGGACCAACAAATCGTTTTTTTTTTATTTTTTTCCTCTTACAATTTCTTGTTTTACTGTTTGTACTTTTGTAAATCATACAAAAATTAACAAGACTAAAATAAATGTATGTTTTTGATTTTCAGTTGGTCTATTTAGAATCGATTGATTGATATTTTATGAACTTGTCGGAAATCACCATATTGGCCTAGTAGGTTAAGGCCTTGCCAATCGTTTTGAAGTTATGGATTTAAGACTCGTTTGGTTCATCGATACAGTAAAAAGTTTTCTATGACTAAGTATTATATTATAAATGAAATGTAGTTTTCAAGAGCGCTGCCAAATTAGACGACATGATGTAACTTAAAACGTTAATCATAAGAAAAACAAAATGAACCTTACTTTTACTTGAAATTTTTCAAACACCAAATTGCACGAACACGAATTAATGAATGGGCCGCGACAAACCACGACAAAAACTTAGCCCATTCCCCATCTTAAGTCAAAATAGTAAAAAAACAAGGAAAAACGTTAACTTCGGTGGAACCGAAGCTGAAATACCCGTTACATGGGCGTGGCGTCTTGGTTTTGACCCTGGATGACAAAAGAAATGTTTTTACCTAATTGGGAGCGAGTACATTCATAAATAATTACTATTTTTAAACAAAAAATCGAAAAAAATCGGTAAGTTTGTATGGGGCTATACCTAAAAATGGGCGTGGCACTCTCATTTTCGAACTTAACATAGTGGTTGCCGAGAAAAGCTTAAGTTTAAAATTTCAGTCAAATATCTTTATATCTTCATCGAATAAATCGCATAGCAACAAACAGACGGACAGACTGACAGACGGACAGACAGACAGACGGACATGGCTAGATCGATCCGTCTCATCGAGCTGATCAAGAATATATATACTTTGTTGGGGTCTCCGATGCCTCCTTCAATGCGTTACAAACTTTTTGACAAACTGAATATACCCGTTTACACTATGTGTAACGGGTATAAAAAGATTCAAAAACTCAAGTATAACTCGAGTCATATCCGAAAGATTGGATAATCAAACGAAACGGTTAATTTCGTTCGGATAAACGAAACTACGGATACTCGATTTAGAGATTACTCTTTTATTCGTAAAAAATATGTGCTAAATCAAAAAATTTGGTTTTTCGACTCACCGGCTGGAGTAAGTCAAGACTCGAGTTTATATGTTTTTCGAGTTAATCGATGCAGGGCACTTGTAGGCAACGATTTATGAACAACGAGCTTCACGTTTGGAGGCAAAGGTTTAATAACTAAATAACTAAATCATAAGAGTGCGTCTTTCGCTACGTTGGAGGAACAGATTTTGAAAGACATCCGCAAGATTAGAACAACGAATTGGTATCAACAAGCACTGAAAAACCGCTGGAGCAAAATCCTAAGTGATGCCCTGGCCAACCATGGGCTGTAAGGTAATATGTATATAATCATATGTCATTATCACCAAATAAAACTTGTAGAAATTAATGGACAGACAGCCATTACCACTTTTGAAAATACAAATACAAACTGTCTATATGTCAAGTTTTCGGTATTTAAGTCCTTCAATACTTACCACAGATAGATTTGAGTCCTGCCTGATATTTTTCTTGTAACTCGCTCTTCTGGAGTTTCATCCTCTGAGCTATCTTCATCCTCGTCTTCATCGTCGATCAGTTGTGCCTGAGATCTTTGTACAACTTTGCATAGAAAACAAAAGATCAGCAATAGAAGAACGAAATTTCTTAGTGTGGCAAATAAAAACATTACGTTTTTTTTTTTTTTTTTTTTTTTGTTTTTTTTGGAGATCACAAATAAAAAGTGTAAATATTAAATAACTTTTGCGCGAAAACAAAGAAATCACTTGGCTTCAAAACGAAAAATTTCATTTAAATACAAAATTGTTTTTTTTATTGTTATTCGTATTCGTATTCGCGTTCGATGACGTTGTGCGTTCGAAAGTGAAATTGAAAGTGGAACGCTTTGCGCGGTGTTCAAAACGCAACTGAACTGGGCTAAAGTGGTCTAAAGAGCTAAGAGCTGAGCTCCAAGACAATCTGAAAACCATTGACGCTTTTTTTTTTTTTGGCCACTTGACATGTCCGATAGAGCGAGAGAAGGTGTAAAAGAATGCCGAAAAATAAAATTATAATGAAAACTTTCTTGTCTTCGAACAACAATGACGTTTTTTTTATTTATCGTATTCATTTATTTATTTATTATTTTTCATTTTATGGTTTATTTATTTATTTACTTATTTTTTTTTTTTTTTAATTTTTTGTTGTTTTCTGTTTCGGTTTATTTTTGGCTTAATTAAGTTGACAAACGGTGGCGGTGACGGTGACGTTTTATTGGATTTGCATATAATTTCAATTTTAATATTGAGTGCTGCAGCTCTTCGTGCATTTAATATTCGAAAAGGTATTTTGTAATGAAATTTTAATCGAATTACGCGCATGCGCAGCTTGGAAATGCATTTTTTCAATTGAAAACTTTTATGACAATACATATTATAAAAGTACATAGCCGAATGTATACGGAAAATTATATGGCGTGACTGTTACAAATAAAAAGTTGTGTGATATTTTAAGAAGAATAATAAATAAAGAAATTTGTACTGAAGTTACCCCTTTATCACAAGACGCAAGATCAATAAAGCGTACAGAAATGTATACACGTTTACATAACAAACTAATATAGAAATTATTAAATAATTTTACTCTTACATAAAGAGAAGAGTCGGTGTTGCCAAGACCGGCGTCGTTCGCCCAGCTTATGATGGATTAACATAGTCGCCAAGCTAAACATTGAACCCAAAAGAACCTTATGCCTAATGGAGTATAGTGGGAACATGACAGGCCCTCCTAATGAAGATTAAACGGGAACTACGACTCTAGGGGAGTCTATTGTACCCAAGCCTGGTAATAATAACTGGTTAGGTTATGGACAGAGAATCCTCTCCGCCTCTTTAATAAGCAGAAGAGTATAACTAGTCGGGGCCACCCTGATTTGCTCGGTAATAATAAAACAGCGATTAAACAGGGTGAATCTGTAGCGGGCCAAAGCTGGACATTCACATAGAATGTGCATACTAGTTTCGTCGTCCTCCATGCAGAGTCTACAATCTGACTCTGGGGACAGATCAGACGGACATGGCTAAATCGATTCGTCTCATCGAGCTGATCAATTTCAATGTTTCCAAAATCTGGTAGAAGTGCTCACCTAAATCGTAATTTAAATCTACAGAAAAATAAAATAAAAACAAGGAGGAACGTTAACTTCGGTGAAACCGAAGCTAAAATATGCGCCACATCTTGATTTAGTTTTTTTATGATCATTACTGGCTTAGGTAAGGGATTTCTTCGAGTCAATAGACCGATACAACCAAAGTTAAGACACAATAATGGAGTAAAATATTAACCGAAGGACAGAATAATAAACATTTTCTTGAAAAAATAAGAAAATGGGTCGTGACTTTCTATGGGGGCTATATTTTATAGTGGGCTGATCCTTATAAAATCAGTTGAGTAATGAAAGGATAACATTCGAAGTGTTTTCACCCAATTTTAAGTGAATAAATTCATAAATACTTACTATGTTTACACAGAAATTACGAAATGTGCATAAAATTCGTATGGGTCCCACACCTACAAGTGGGACCCATACCCAAATTGGAGTGAATACATTCATGAATAATAGTTATTTTCTCACAAATATTACAGAATGGGCATACAGTTTGTTCGGGGGCTATACATAAAAATGGGCGTGGCACTTTCATTTTTGAACTTGACCTGGTCGTTCCCGACAAAAGGTTAAGTTTCAAATTTCAGCTAAATATCTCCAGTAGTCTCCGAGTAAATCGCGTTGAAAAAAACAGGCAGACAGACGGACATGGCTAGGTTGACTCGTCAAGCTGATCAAGAACATATATAATTTATAGAGTCTACGATGTCTCCTATAATGCGTTAAAAACTGTTCTTCACACAAATCAAAAATATTCTTCAATCATCTCTCAAATGCGTCTAATATCAATTCTCTATGCATCTCCGTTACCGAGTTATAAAAAAATTGTCCCCTAATTGGTCTAAAGTTCGAATTTCGAAAAACACCGAAACGCCCCAAAAATATTTTGTAACGTCCTTTCAAATGCGCTTAATATCAAGTGTCTAGGCATATTCATTCTAAAGATTCATCTGCAGTCGGCCCAAATAAATAAAAAGTAAGGAAAAACGTTAAGTTTGGTGACTTAAATGAACACTATCGATATGGTAAGGATCGGGCAAATATAACATAAAGCCTCCAAATTCATCATGAATCTTAATCACCTGGTGAACAGAACCTAGCCAACCTGCCAAATGTAACCGGTTATGTTGAAAAGTAGACTTGGAATTTTGATTCTCCTGAACACTCAATAGATATCTTATATTAAACTTTTTCCCTGATAGTAGCAGACCCTATCCATCTCGATGTAAAATTTGTTTGTTTATATCCCTCTCATCACGGGATTTTTCTAATATTTTCACATGGAGCCCCTCTCCACTAGAATATGGAATGTCGTAGAAAGTCTAAAGAGGGCTCGCATATTTTATAGTTTTTTCTAATTTCAAAATAAAATGACGTTTTTAGAAATTCAAGATAAGCGAATCAAAATTACAAAGATTTAAAAAAAATTGCTCGAATTTGGTTAAAAACAATGTTTTTTTTTATACTGCGATAAAGGTCTGATCATGTTTACCATACGATTTTGGGCCGCTAAATTCAAATCTGGTTTACATTTTAGTTCATTCCTTCTGATTTTAAGAATTTTTTCAATATTCGCCCGATTACAACCATTTTTATTTATTCAGACTTAATGGAATGATCATATTTCTTTAAGTTTTTGAGGCTGCTAAAGTCTAGACTAAAATCAGTATCATTTTATCATATCGGAATTTTGGCCGATGATTCAGTGTTTTAAATTTTGATGCCGATGTGTAAATTGTAACTTGTTCCTCAAGTACTGAAGGATTATGTTTAAAAAAAAAAAATAAATTTATACGTTTATAAACTATTCAATCACATAACGCAAATTGCCATCCAAGAAGCTCTCCATCAATTCGATGAGTTTATCGTTGACCAATGTCTTTATAAGCGGTGAACAAATGAAGTCAAGATGATTGAATTTGGCTGCTGCTATGCGATAGACGCCAATTATTGAGTTTATCGAAAGTTTCGAATAGATACTGTGCACACCCTCCGGTGTGGCCAGAGCATCTGTTTCACCGAAATGAAGCACAATTGGTACGCTTATGCTGCTTAAATTATAGCTTATTGCCTCCACCGAATTGTAGTATTTACGATTTTCAAATGGGCCATAGTCATATGATATAAAATCGCCTGATTTCCATATTTGTTGCATGTGAGTTACTTCCTTGATAGAGCCGCCTTGTAGCAGTTGACCATAGATTAACGGATTTAAAGACTATAAAATATAAACATATTGCACTATAAATTAGTTGTAATAAACTATCTGTACATACCTTTTGATACTGTTCCTCTCCGGTTATAAGTTTCATATATTCACGACAGCTTATACGCTCATCGGTGGTGCCCTTCAGACATGAACGCTTTAAACTGCCAGATGGAAAAATTTCATAAATTTGCGATTTTTCCTTGGACTAAAATTTTGAGCGGTTTTAGAAACAATGAAATTTTATAGTTATTAATTATTAAAAAATTTTGAAGGTTTTTTAATAGCAAAGTTGGCAAATATTAAATTGTACATCAACTAAAGAGATTTTTGTAGCAGAAAATTTTCAGCGATTATCGGAACACGACACTAATTTAAATCGTACGAATCACTTTTTGCCAAAACTTGCCATAATGACTTCACCGATTAATAATTTTTTTTTTTTTTAATTTTTCATTTTTCTTATACTTTTCTTATACCAAATAATGAGAGGTGAGCTTGTACGAGGTGTGTTCAAAAAGTATCGCGAATTTTGTGTTTTTTCAAAAATTATTTATTTATTCATGAATATCTATTTTGTCCCCCTTCAAAGTAATCCCCATGAGATATTATACACTTGTGCCAACGGTTTTTCCAATCTTCGAAGCACTTCAAAAAATCATTATTTTTTATCTTGTTCAGCTCCTCCTTCGATGCCGTCTTTATCTCCTCAAGCGTAGCGTAACGTCGTCCTTTCACGGACCTCTTCAGTTTAGGAACTCATGATGCACCACGCCCCTGCAATCGAAGAAAACTATCAGCAAAACTTTCACATTCGACCGAACTTGGCGCGCTTTTTTTCGGTCTTGGTTCGTGCGGCAGCTTCCATTGAGATGATTGAGCTTTGGTTTCCTCGTCATAACCATAAACCCACGATTCGTCACCAGTTACGACCCTCTGGAGCAAATTTGGGTCTTCGCGGATAGAGTCCAACATCTCATTAGCAATGTTCATGCGATGCTATTTTTTGGTCGCAATTGATCAATTTTGGTACGAATTTCGCGGCGACCCGTCTCATGAGCCAATCGATATGTTTAGGTCCGCAGCAACTCCTCTAACGGTGATTCGACGATTGGAAAATGCCATTTTCTCCACTTCATTAATTTTTTCGTCTGTTGTTGAAGTGCTCGGGTGTCCGGCACGCTCTTCGTCGTTCACATCTTCTCGGCCTTCTGAGAACATTTTGTACCACCGATAAACGTTGCTTCGGTCCAAGGTAGCTTCTCCGTATGCCACAGTCAACCTTCGGAATGCATCGCCGCACTTAATTTCGTTTTTCACACAAAATTTGATACAGGTTCTTTGATCCATTTTTTTTTTTTTGAATAGGTAAAAATCGAAGACGATCCAAAACACGTGCAAGCAAAGCAGCTGTCAACAATTAAGTGAACATTCAAAATGGCCGAGCATGTCGGCATAAGTGAGTGACATGAGTACCAACCTAACGCCACAAAAAAATCGAAATTCGAATATACGTAACCCGCGAAAATTCAAAATTTGCGATACTTTTTGAACACACCTCGTATGAAAGAAAAAGCATGTGATTAAATCCATTCTCTTGTGCAACTTTAATTAAATAAAAAAGGTTAATAGCACCTATGTTTTACAGAATAGCTTCAAGTAGGTAGTTCATTGTGACTTATCACTAGTCTAAAAAATTTTACAAAATATATAAAATACATATTTAAACAAACTCAGTGGCTTTGATTTTTAATCTCAATACAATTTTTTTTTTTTTTTTTTTTGAAATATGAAAATATATTTAATATAAGTAAAAATAAATCTGTGAATATCGTTTGCACAATTCGGAATAGTAAAAAAAATAACATATATACAATATAAAGCTGATTCATTGGAATTATGGAGAAAAAAGATGTAAAAAGTAACAGTTCCGAAGAAGTTGAAATGCAATCTGTAGTAAAACTAAGTCATTTACCACTTCGATGTCCGGACTCACAATGTTTGCAAATAGTATTTCAAACGGATTTGCTTTCTCATTTTCTCAATTTTCATATGCGGAATAATTTACATAAAGTTTGCATAGCTTACGATGGGGAGCGAACAATCATGAAATTTGATCCACGAAAATTACAATTAGGACAAACAAAATATTACGGTGCTCTGACTTATGCTGGAATTAAAGTAACCAATTCAAAAACGTCGAATGATGCGAATCAAATTTGTGCACCAAATCACATGCAAGCCGGAAGTGGCTTCGAGAACTTAAGACACCATCTACCCGTAATGGTTATGATAACACGTACGTCGTGGTTGGCTTTTGTAAAAATCAAAAACAACGAAAAATATGCGCACAAAATCTTGAAGATTCTCAACATATTTTTTTGTTTGGTGTTTTAGCACAGATTCTACAAAGCAAATTTATGCAAAACTAACAGTTTTTGATAGTTTAATGATGAACTCGTATAGTAGCATTTGCGTTGTACGAAAGTGTTCAGATAAGTTTGATGTCAATGAATTTATAAAAAACTAGCCGCTATTCTATGATAACTATTTTTGAAAATGAAACATATCATTCCAAAAATATGGCTTTTCCGGTTTCAGGGCCCCCATTAGGCCCGGGTCAAAATTTTCTAAGTGCTCACCTGTAATAAAAATAAAAAAATTGGTCAAAAAATATATTTTGGGTCCAAATATGGGTCCCAAGTCCAAATTCCAGAAATCCCTTGAACACCTTGAACGCTAAAAATGTTTTTTAACCATCTTTCAAATGAGCCCTGTTTCAAGTCTCTACGTCTATTCATTCCAAAGATATGGCTTTTCCGGTTTCAAGGCCCCATTAGGCCCCGGGTCAAAATTTTCTAAAATCCCGTCTAAGTGCTCACCTGTAATAAAAATAAAATAAATTGGTCAAAAAATCTATTTTGGGTCTACATATGGGTCCCAGGTCCAAACTCCGGAAATCCCTTAAACACCTTGAACGCCAAAAATGTTTTCTAACTATCTTTCAAATAAGCCCTGTTTCAAGTCTCTACGTCTATTCAATCCAAAGATATGGCTCTTCCGGTTTTAAGGCCCCATTAGGCCCCGGGTCAAAATTTTCTAAAATCCCGTCTAAGTGCTCACCTGTAATAAAAATAAAAAAAATTGGTCAAAAAAATCTATATTGGGTTTAAATATGGGTCCCAGGTCCAAATTCCGGAAATCCCTTGAACACCTTGAAAATGTTTTTTAACCATCTTTCAAATGAGCCCTGTTTCAAGTCTCTACGTCTATTCATTCCAAAGATATGGCTTTTCCGGTTTCAAGGCCCCATTAGGCCCCGGGTCAAAATTTTCTAAAATCCCGTCTAAGTGCTCACCTGTAATAAAAATAAAAAAAAATTCGTCAAAAAATCTATTTTGGGTCCACATATGGGTCTCAGGTCCAAGTTCCGGGTCAAAATTTTCCAATTTTTTTGCCTTAAACCATCCTTGTGTGAATACGAACACACATGCAAAATTTCGTGAAAATCCGTCAAGTAGTTTCCGCGTCCATCGATCAGCAACAGAATTTTGGACTTATTTTTATATTTTATATATATAGATAGTTCAAATTGTTTAATGCTTACTATGGGAAAAATCGAAACATTACTTAAGGCCGACGATAGTGGAATGCTTTTGGAGATAATACTGCAAGAAGATTTTCACATTAATAAATAAAAAATAAAATAAAAAAAACAATAACAATAACAACGTAAAGGTTTACTAATATTGTATTTCATATATCTTATAACTTTAAAAATGTATTTAAAATTTTAGAATATTTAAAAGCTTCTGTTTAAGAGATTTATTTTCGAATTGGTTTGTGTAAAAACTTTAACTAAAATATACAATATAACAGCAATCCGATTTCAAATATATCTTCACAAATTCAAATAAATATCTCTAAAAGTAGTTGGATTCTTATATATATAACGGGTGATTTTTTAAGAGCTTGAGAACTTAAAAAAAAAAAAAAACGCATAAAATTTGCAAAATCTCATCGGTTCTTTATTTGAAACGTTAGATTGGTCCATGACATTTACTTTTTGAAGATAATTTCATTTAAATGTTGACCGCGGCTGCGTCTTAGGTGGTCCATTCGGAAAGTCCAATTTTGGGCAACTTTTTCGAGCATTTCGGCCGGAATAGCCCGAATTTCTTCGGAAATGTTGTCTTCCAAAGCTGGAATAGTTGCTGGCTTATTTCTGTAGACTTTAGACTTGACGTAGCCCCACAAAAAATAGTCTAAAGGCGTCAAATCGCATGATCTTGGTGGCCAACTTACCGGTCCATTTCTTGAGATGAATTGTTCTCCGAAGTTTTTCCCTCAAAATGGCCATAGAATCGCGAGCTGTGTGGCATGTAGCGCCATCTTGTTGAAACCACATGTCAACCAAGAACTGAATTCTTCCATTTTTGGCAACAAAAAGTTTGTGAGCATCGAACGATAGCGATCGCCATTCACCGTAACGTTGCGTCCAACAGCATCTTTGAAAAAATACGGTCCAATGATTCCACCAGCGTACAAACCACACCAAACAGTGCATTTTTCGGGATGCATGGGCAGTTCTTGAACGGCTTCTGGTTGCTCTTCACTCCAAATGCGGCAATTTTGCTTATTTACGAAGCCATTCAACCAGAAATGAGCCTCATCGCTGAACAAAATTTGTCGATAAAAAAGCGGATTTTCGCATTTTGAACCGAACACTGATTTTGGTAATAAAATTCAATGATTTGCAAGCGTTGCTCGTTAGTAAGTCTATTCATGATGAAATGTCAAAGTATACTGAGCATCTTTCTCTTTGACACCTTGTCTGAATCCCGCGTGATCTGTCAAATACTAATGCATGAAAATCCTAACCTCAAAAAAATCACCCGTTATACACTGACGAGCAAAACTGTAACACGATTTCAATGTTCTCACTTCAATGATCTGTATTTTCTTTCTTACTAAATGCATGTTAAAGATGCAATATTTGGCTCTCTTTTCCAAACACTTTGAAGTCATTTGATAAGCTTTAAGAGAAATAATATGACAAAGAGTAAGAAAACTCAAATGTTACAGTTTTGCGCTGTGGTTATTTTAAACAAATTTATTGAAAATTTTTTAAGAATGGGTCCATAGCCCATTTGGTTTTTTAAGGTCATCTATGTGATTTGGCATACTTTGGGTGTTGCGTCGCTCCATTTCAGGAGATTGTTCTACCATAAAAAAGAGCTAGCAGCAGCAAATGTAACAGTGAAATTTTTGAGATACTCTAAAATACAGTTTAGTAAATTAAAACCGATGCAATCTAATGCTTCATGCTATGAATTTTTAAAATTTATAAAAATATTTAAATAAAATCAAATTGTTTAAAATTATTTGCTAAAGAGTTTCAAATTGTCAAATAATCCATTAACGAGAGAACGAGAAAGTTATATACTTTCTGTACGTTTCGTTTAGATTAATTCAATGCAGCTAGCTAAAATTATGTCGCAGAAAAGAGGGCAGACCAAAAAGTACACTATCTTCAGGTAATTTCACCATGCTCTTAATTTAAATATGCAGAGAGTAAAAATACACCACCTAGTATAATTTCACCATTTGTTATTTTCAGTTAAATTTTAATTCAACTTCCAAAATATTTTGAAGTTAAATCAAAACAAAACAAACAAGAGGGAACACTGAAGTCAGTATGCTCGACTGCAAGATACCCTGTAAACAACTTTTTATGTAACTTAAGTTAAGTCTTATCATACTTTATTGTATTGGACTTTCAAACAAAAACGTTGCATAAAAATATTATAAATTTGTGCTAGGCTTATATGGAACTCCAGTTTAAAATTAGGCTAAAAAAATCGGTTATTTCTTTAATAATCTCCGGAATAATCTATTTTATACGGCATGGTTTGGCTTATGTGAGTTTTTCAAGAGGAGTTTGCTACCTTGTGATTGGGCTTCGATAATTTTGAAACCAAAGTCCAAAAACTTAGTCAAATAAATTGTATTTTGTATTTCCAAAATACACGGTGCATCATTTGAATAAATTTTTATGTTATCGAAACCCTATGTAGGGAAACCACCGGGAACCGTAGTCTTTCCAAGGAAAAGTTGGTTTTTTATTCTATAAAGGAAAAAAAAAAGTGTTATTATTTTTCGTTTTTATTGTATTACTACACAACGAGATAAAAAAGCAATAATTATCCTCGGGGGTTACCAAATTTTTTTTTAAAATTTGAATTTAAAGACAAGAAAGAAAGTATTTGCTCACTCTCTCTCTCTCTCTCTAAAGAGTAGTAGAGATAAGCATCAATCTTGTAGTTCACACTGAGTTTATTTTTGAAAACGAATGTGATCCACAGCCACACACACACACTCAAGTATCTTCCGATTTGTTTGTTTGTCGTCTCCTAAGCGCGAGTGTCAATGAGATCAATAATTCTTATCAGTTTAAGTATTTCTTAAGCGTATGCGGCGATGCACAGATGATTTCAAACCAGCACCGCTTTAGTTGCTAAGTACATCTCAAAGAGATCGTGTGGTTTATTCGGTAGACACGTCATTGAAAAAAGGAAAATATTTCAAAAAAATGTTAAAGTGCAACATTTCAGTGAAAGTATTAAAAAGTTTACTAAGACAGCACATTGCTGCTGTTGGCATACAAGTACGTGCAGCATCCGATGGTGCAAGCGGCGAGGGTCAACGCACAGCACTCTATGATTTCCATACAAAAAATGGTGGTAAAATTGTCAATTTTGGAGGCTATGCACTGCCAGTGCAGTATGCCGATCAGAGTATAACCGCATCACATTTGCATACGCGTAGTCATGGTTCCATCTTTGATGTTTCGCATATGTTGCAGACCTATGTGCGCGGTAAGGATGCAATTGGCTGCATTGAAAGCATCTGTACTGCAGATATTGCCAATGCGGCCAGCGGTAGTGGTACGCTGACTGTTTTTACGAATGAAAATGGTGGCATACTGGATGATTTGATTGTTAGCAAAGTCAAGGATGATCTGCTGTATGTCGTCTCAAATGCGGCAATGAAGCAACAGGATATGCAAATCATGACAACAGCGGTGGTAAATGGTAGCTGGAAAAATTAGACTTCGGTTTTTAAATACTTTCTCTTTTGTATAGAACGCCTACAAAGCGAAAGGCAAAGATGTAAGCATTGAATTTCTGACGCCCGAGGAACAATCTTTAATTGCTGTGCAAGGTCCTGCAGCTGCTTTAAATGTTTCAAAATTATTGCCACGCAATCAGCAATTGGAAAAATTATATTTCATGCATACACTAAGCACCGAGTTTGCTGGTGTTGCCAATTGTCGCATAACACGCTGTGGCTATACTGGCGAGGATGGTGTTGAGATTTCTGTGCCATCGACGCAGGTGGAGAAGGCAACTGCTGCATTGCTGGAGGCGTCTGGTGGCCAATTAAAGTTGGCCGGCTTAGGTGCACGTGACTCATTACGTTTGGAGGCAGGTCTCTGTCTTTACGGTTCTGATATCGATGCTAATAGTTCACCTATTGAAGCGGGTCTTGCGTGGTTAGTTGGTAAGTGTTATGCAGTTTTCAGTTTTATTGAATAATACAAAAAAAAATCCTTTTCTTAAAGCTAAACGTCGTCGCGCCGAATTGAATTTTCCTGGTGCACAGATAATTGTTGATCAACTGAAATCGGGTGTGCCACGTCGTCGTGTTGGTTTGCAATTGTTAGGCGCCAAATCACCACCCGCACGTGCCGGTGCGAGATCTATAAGTTAGGCAAGCTAGTGGGTCAAATAACTAGTGGCTGCCCAAGCCCGAGTACTGGTAAGAATATTGCAATGGGTTACATTGCTGAGTCGGAAAAAACAGCCCGGCACAAAAGTTGAGCTCAAAATACGCGATAAGGTCTACGAAGCTGAAGTCACTAAGATGCCATTTGTCAAGGCAAATTATTATGTTAAACCGAAGCAATAAAAAGTGTCTAAAAAACCATCTTTATGTGTTTCTGTTTAAATTGAAAAATATATATTTCTGAAAAGGTCTGCACAACTCAGATTTTTCGTATAGTAAGTCCCTATTCAATGAAAACTAAGCGACTATTAAATGTTAATCTGGTAAGGGACTCCAGATTCTCGAGTAAATGCAATTAGAAGACACCATATTATGATATATTTGAACATATTTCATATTTAATATTTGATCAGCTGCTCTAGACACGACCAAACAATTTTAAATTTGATTCATGTTTGTTCCATTCATAAATTATCGTCATTATCCATTCTAGGTATTTAAAGTCTTTCTCACTACTCATTACAATTAGATTACTATGTATGTACAATAAAATCTGAATATGTTGGACACTGTAATACAGAAGTCAAATACAGATCTGATATTCGAAATTGAAGCTATTCTCAGCCCAAAGTAAGGCCAAGGTGCCACTCGCCCAAGGAAACCTGCCGCCCATTTTTTCAGTTTTTGTATGAAAATAATTATTGTTTATGAATGTATTCCAAATTGGGAATAAAAACTTCTGCTAGGAACAGCCCCCTACATACTTACCGATTATTTTCAAATTTTTGTATAAAAAACAAGAAAAAACGTTAACTTCGGTAGAACCGAAGCTTAAATACCCGTCACACGAATTTTTAAAGAGTTTATGTGTAATCATCAGTGGTCACCTAAGTTTATAATATTAATTTCAAATTTTGAGCTAAAAATACAGATATGTATAACAACATATTTCTCGAAAATATCTGGAAATGGCCGGTAAGTTTGTATGGAAGAAACACCTAAAAATAGGCGTGGCACCATGATATTGGAAGAGTTTTTACCCAATATAGAGTAAATTCATGAATAAATAATAACCATTTTGATACAAAAATTCGAAAATGGACAGAAAGTTTGTGTGGGGGCTGTACCAAAAAATGGGCGTGGCACATCTGATTTGACATTGGATGACATTAGAAGTGTTTTTAGCCAAATTGGAGTGAATACATGCATAAATAATAACTATTTTCATACAAATAATCGAAAAAAACGGACAGTTTATATGGGGGCTATGCCTAAAAGAGGGCGTGGCATCTTGGTTTTAACACTGGATGACAAAAGAAATGTTTTTTTACCCAATTGGGAGCGAACACATTCATAAATAATTAGTATTTTTATACAAAAAATCGAAAAAAACGGTAAGTTTGTATGGGGCTATACCTAAAAATGGGCGTGGCACTCTAATTCTCGAACTCATAATAGTCGTTGCCGAGAAAAGCTTAAGTTCCAAATTTCAGCTTAATATCTTTATATCTTCATCAAAAAAAATGCGAAGAAATAAACAGACAGACAGACGGACAGACAGACGGACAGACAGACGGACATGGCTAGATCGATTCGTCTCGTCGAGCTGATCAAGAATATATATACTTTATGGGGTCTACGACGTCTCCTTCAATGCGTTACAAACTTTCAGACAAACTGAATATACCCTTCACACTATGTGTGGCGGGTATAAAAATGGAAAGGCAGCGGGGACAGCGCTGTTTCATTGTCCGCCACGACAACTCATCAGCCCGCTTCACTGCAACAATTTATATTATTTATTTATAGCCAACCGATCCGATCCGATGTGAAAGTTGAGACAAATATGTCCACTAGCAGAGTTTTTCCTAATATAAATGCTCAAACCGGAACTTATCGGAATTGTCGGATCATAATCTAAAGAACTTTTTTTATTATTCAAATTTACCCAAACAGCCCAGATACCCCGGGTACCCAGAGGGTAAAAGGATATATTAAGCTTGAGTGTGTAACAGGTAGAAGGGAGTATTGAAAGACGAGTCGATATATCTATGTCTGTCCGTCTGTCTGTCCTGCTGTCTGCCGTATGAGAGAGATTATCTCGGAGACTATAAGAGATAGAGCTACCATATTTGAAACTTAGACTCTCCTAAGCCGCCAGGTGTACACTTGCAAAGGACTTTTCTCTAGTCCCATTTTTAGGGTTAGCCCCATACAAAGCTATCCAAAAATTTACGGTTTTTGCTTAAAAAATTTTTTGTTGGTATAAACTATTTGGTATAAACTATGCCTATGATAGTCCCAATGAAATTTCTCAATATGGGTAGAACAAAAAAAAAATTTAGGTTAGACCCATACAAATTTACCCCATTTTTTTGGAGTTTTTGTATGAAAATCCAATACAATAGTATGGTACTAAGATAAATCTTCACTTAAAGTTCATCAAGATTAGATACAGTGTATCTTGCAGTCGAGCATACACGACTCCAGCGTTCTTTCTTGCTTTACTTTAGGTTTAAAATTCCATTACAATAAAGAATGGTATATATAAATTATATTCAGGGTTTCTTTCATTCTTGTTTTCAATTTATCGCAGACCCACTATCTACTATCTAAGCGTGATGCACATTAATTAAAATTCTAGCCAAAATTTGTGCTATGCTGACTTGAATTGTGGAAACAAAAATTGACAATTTACCTTAATAAACTTCATTATTCGGCGCACATTCGAGTTATCCAGATTTGTATATTTCTTCAAGCGCACAATGGGTGCCAAAGCTTGGATGAAAAGGATGCGTTCGTTGTAAATTGGTTGCAGCGAGCAGAGCACGAGAACAGCATTGAAACCCTCAAAAACAAACAAGCCAAGTTAAAAGGAAACACTTGTTGCAATCACAATTTCAGCTGCATACCTGCGAGTGTGTAATTAGAAGCACTTCTTTGAAGCTTGACGACTGAGCGAGAATGTAATCAATAAACGCTGGCAAATCGTAAACGCCGTATTCGTGAAAACTGAAATTCCAAAAATCTTTCGATGTGCTTGCATTCAATACGCTATGGCCACGTCCAAAGGGCATGGAACCGCGAAAATTCGCTAACCAAACATCATAATCGTGATTGTATAACTGAAAAGCTGCTAGAAAAAATACTTTCTGAATATTCGAATAAATTTATGTCTACAATTATTTTTTACCCAAACTATTTTGTGGCCCCATCAGAACCCAGGACAGCGAAGAGGTAAACAAACCATGTACCAAGAGCACTGGACGTGAACCAGCACGTGGCAAGCGTTGCATTTGCAGCTCATATCCATCTGCAGTGGTGACATTGTGCAATTCGTAGCTAAAGTTGTGCTGTGTTAGCCAATCGTGCTAAACATTTGAAAAGAAAATTATTTTATTATACGAATTTATTAAGATTTTAGCTAGACTCACCGTTGTCCATTGCACGTGTGGATCGTCATTATCATTATTATCATCGTCGCTTGAAGACTTATCAGCGCCATTGCTCTGTCGGAAAAACATTTGCCATATTTGGCCGGTATCAGTCCAGCTGCCAAAACGTGGTGCACACGCCTGTGCTGCTTGCCATGGCGCTATCGTATAGAAAAGTAAAAATGTAAACGAAATAATTTTCTGTGATCTTAACGCTTGAAGCATTCTGTTGGCATTGGTATCAGCGGCATGAAAAATATTTTACATTATTTTGACAAATTTATTTATTTTGCGCTTCAGTAGTTCTGATCGCTCATTTGTCAGCGCAATTATTCAAAATACTTTAACTCGAAATTATTCATTAAATACAGTAAATTTCAAAAATATAGATACATGTGTAATTTACAATATTATGGAATTAATTTGTGTATATCGAGTAGCAAGCCATTAAAAAAAAAAAAAAAAAAAACATATTCGCTGAAATCAAGATATTCAAGTTTCTTAATTGGAGAAATGTTTTTATATAAAAAAAAAAAAAAAAAAACAATAGTTTAAAACCATTTTGGTACGGCAACTAGAACACTTTATTATGACTCATCAACAGTTTTATTCAGTCAGTTTAGGATTATCACAATCGGACTAAACAATATTTTTTTTCTTCTATATATGTACTGCATACGAGGTGTGTTTAAAAGTATCGCATATTTTGTGTTTTTTTTTTTAAATTATTTATTTATTCATGAATATCTATTTTGTCCCCTTTAAAGTAATCCCCTCCCGATAAAATACACCTATGCCAACGTTTTTCCAATCCTCGAAACATGCCAAATAGTCCCTTTCCGGTATAGCCATCAGCGCCTTCTTCGATTTAGCTTTTATCTCCTCAATCGACTCGAAACGCGTTCCCCGGAGTGGTCTCTTGAGTTTTGGGAATAGCCAGAAGTCACACGGTGCCAAATCAAGCGAATACGGTGGTTGCGGAACGATATTGGTTGGATTTTTGGCAAAAAAGTCACGAAAAATCAGTACAGTTTTTAAAAAAAAATCATCATTTTGGTACCAACCGAGACTTGACACGTTTGAGGCCCAAAACATCCTTCAAATTGTATTAATTGATCCTTTCGATACGCCAATTTCATCAGCAATGTCTCTCATAGTTAATCGACGGTGTGCAAGCACTAATTCTTTTACTTTTTGGATGTGAGCATCGTCCGTTGAGGTCGATGGTTGATCAGGAAGCTCTTCGTCTTCAACACGTTCGCAACCTTCTTTCAACAATTTATACCAATCAAATGTTGTTAATTTTGGTAGAGCTCGGTCCCCATAAGCCTTCTTCAACATTTTTATTCCATTTATTCCATTCAGAAAAAAAAAATTTGATACAGGTTCTTTGATCCATTTTTTTGAATAGGTAAAAATCGAAGACGATCCAAAACACGTGCAAGCAAAGCAGCTGTCAACAATTAAGTGAACATTCAAAATGGCCGAGCTTGTCGGCATAAGTGAAGACATGAGTACCAACATAACGCCAAAAAAAATCGAAATTCGAATATACGTAACCCGCGAAAATTCGAAATTCGCGATAATGTTTGAACACACCTCGTATATGCTTAAATTACACTAGTTTACAGTAAAAATTGTTCTGGGCTTTCATAGAAAAAATTTACAAAAAAGTTAAAATAAATTTTTCTTAAGAATTGTTTTGAGATATCCTCAAAAAACTTTTTTTCGCGTTTAAACGTTTGTTATACCAAAAGTATTTAATCGATATTCACAAGTCATGTAGAATATTACCGTCGTGTAGAAGAAGTAATATCCTCTCAATGGATGTACAGGTCATCTGTTTGGAACTATCAACTGTCTACATATGTATGTAGTAATATAGGAAAAAAGTCCCAAGACACAGGTTTTTGAGGAAATCTCGAGAACGATACTTAAGAAAAATTCTTGGCCAATTTTGGAATCTATCGCCCAGAATACATGGAAATAGATTTATGAGTACCCAGATTCTTCGACATAGTCAGCATTTGTAAATTAGAGTTATAGGAACGAAACGATTCAACAATATTAGACATTTGCAAAAAGAGTGTCGTTTGAATGTCCAAAGTTTTTTTTCCAAAAAAGTCATTAGGTGTAGTGTTGGCAAAAAGAGGCATAGAGTAATAAGCGCAGTGACTGCAAACAGTGATAAAATCGCGGTTCGCGAAAAACAATCAGCGATAACTGAACAGTGTCACATTTCGCGATGAGTGATACACAAAATCGCCGATAACAGAGCATGTTCACTGTTAAACAAGAAAACCGGAAATCACTTTTATCAGTCGCAGTGCGACATTTGCGACTTTTAAATCACTGTGAATAGAATCACCGAAAGTGATTTGTTTCAAAACTATTGGTGATTAAATAAATAGATGAACGCTGTTCACACGAGTCCTCGTACATATACATACATATACACGTACGTAGAAGATCTTTAAAATAACTTATTTTGATCGATGACTTATTTGATTAATAACTCTGCGCGACACCTAGTATTAGCTTGGAAGTCAACATGCAAGCAGAGGTTGTAGGTTTTGTCAAAAACAAAACAAAACTGCATACTTGGAATTCGCGGAACACTCCCAAAATCTGAACTTATTTTTAGTTTTTGGCCAGTTTTGGAAAGAAAAAATTCAAACCTTTCGAAAAATATTTATAATATTATTATTATTATTATGACATATGTAGCAGGTGTTATCTGTGTGTATTTTCAACGAAAACTTAATACTTAATTCTCTTTTACAAATTTTTAAAATCTCTGTTTGGTTATACTATTTTTTGTTTTAAAAGCTACATCGGCTACTACGGCTAGGAATTAACTGGGTTATAGCGCCATACATGAAAAAGAGGGTTTAAAATGACACGTAACCTTTTGAGAATGAAATATATAACTTTTTGTCAGATGGTCGGATACAACTCACCGTTGTGTGGGACCTAGTGCCAAAAATGGGCGTGGCACCTTTTGATTTGATATTGATATTGACACTAAGAGTTTTTACCCAATTTGGAGTCAATACATTACTAAAAAATAACCATTTTCATACAAAAATTCGAAAATGGGCGGTAAGTTTGTATGGGGACTTAACTTCCAAAATAGGCGTAGCACCTTTGATTTGATATTGAATGACACTAAAAGACTTTTTACCCAATTTGGAGTCAATACATTACTAAAAAACAACCATTTTCATACTAATATTCGAAAATGGGCGGTAAGTTTGTATGGGGACTTAACTTCAAAATAGGCGTGGCACCTTGCTTTTTCATATTGGATGGTATTAGATGTGTTTTTAGGCAATTTGAAGTGAATACATTCCTAAATAATAACCATTTTCATACAAAAATTCGAAAATGGACGGTAAGTTTTTATGGGGACTTTACCTTAAAATAGGCGTGGCACATTGCATGACATTAGAAGTGTTTTTACCCAATTTGGAGTGAATATATGCAAAAATAATAACTTTTTGCATACAAAAAATCTAAAAAAACGGTAAGTATGTACGGGGACTATACATTAAAATGGGCGTGGTACTTTCATATTCAAACCTAACCTGGTCGTTGCCGAGAAAAGCTTAAGTTTCAAATTTCAACTAAGTATCTCCAGTAGTCTCCGAGTAAATCGTGTTGAAATAAACAGACGGACAGAGAGACGGACAGACAGACGGACATAGAGCTGATCAAAAATATATACATATACTTTATGGGTTCTCCGATGCCTCCTTTAATGCGTTACAAACTTTCCGACAAACTGATAATAGCCTTCACACTATGTGTGGCGGGTATAAAAAGGTTGTCACTACCAATGGCTACATCAATTAATAGAAAATTTAGTTCGTCACATCTCAAAAAATGTTTTGCCATACCAAATTTTTATTTTGATCAAAACAGTTAATAGTAAAAACCACTTATTGTGGTGCACTGATAAAATGCTTTGGTTCTAGTGTTGTATTTTTTAAGCAAAAAATTGTTTAATCATTCTATTCTGTTGATAAAAAAAGTTTATTTTTCGCATTTTATTTACTCAAATGCTCAAAATTTTCATATGCGCCAGACAGATGAAGTTAAACTCCATTAAAAATTAAAAAAATATGAAAAAAAAATTTTTAATTGATTAGGTTCAAAACGAAATATTTACACCCTTTATCTTATTTATTATTAGTATTCCGATTCTGTTTTAATATATTTAAAAATAGGGGGATTACTCAAGAAAGACCCATGTTAAACGCGACAAAAACTTTCAGAATTATTGGGAGTTGATCAAGCAATCCTTTCCAAGTGTTTGAAGGCCTTGAAAATGACCCAAAAGCGAGGAATTGGGAGTCGATTTCTCACCGGTGAACATCTGTTTGAACGGCAGAAAAGAAAGAAGGTATGACAAAGCGATTTTGCAGCATGGCAACACTTGGCCTTATGTTGCGCAACCGGTCAATACTTACTTGAAAACGCTAAATGGGAAGTCCTATCGCACCCGCTGTAGTCATCAGATATCGCCATTTTCGATTACCATCTCTTTCGGTCGATGAGCCATGGCCTAGCCGAGCACTTTTATTGAAGATTTCGTAAAATGAGTCTATTAATGGATTACCTAAAAAAGTCTTGCTAGCGATGGACAATACTTTGAATAACATATTTGTAACTAGGAATGTGTGATTAATCGATTAATCATTGAACAATCGATTATTTTGCATAATCAACTGATCAATTAGTTGAAGAATCAATAATTGATTAATTAATTGATTATTTAATCAATAATCAAGTAGTAAATAGAGGATTGATTAGCATGCGTGACAAGAAAACTTTTCCCAGGTGAGAGGCAAAAAAAAAAATTTCACTTTTCATTTTTTTTTTTAAGTTATAGTAAAATTATGAAATATTTATAATAAAATCAAAAAAATTATATGAAGAATATTTTTTGATATTATTTGATCATGATTAATCAGCAACAATCGATTAATTTTTACAATCATCATCAGCAACAATCGATTAATTTTTACAATCATCAACAATCGATTATTTCCAACAATCACTCATCTCTATTTGTAACCATTTTTGAAAATAATTTCGTAAGAATTGAAATAAAACGGTGATTAACGGTGCAAAACGGTCATTATTAATCCAAGGTCCTACTAGTTGTATATTATAAGTATCGATAAGTGCACTCGTGTTGATAAAAGTTAATCAAATTAATATACCCGTTCAAAGCTAAATGTAGAGTGTATGTAGCAGCGACTTCATTGTTTGAGTGCTTGCATCTCTATTAAATTAAATAAAATGCATATTCATTTTGAGCAAATCGCTTTGAATGCGGCCATTTGAATGCAATGCGAGACATTCACATTTTTTACGTGCTTCTTTGTGGCCCGATCCCATGCCCATTGCTGACACATAATTCAGTACGCGCATTCACAGTTCAGCAATTCAACGTAATAACCAAAAATTATTTACAGTCACAGATACAAACGCACACACACACACACACACATACAACGTTGCTGCTTCCGTCAACCACTTCAACTCTTTTATCCTGGCGAATGAAACCAGGATATCGGCATTCATGGCCGATATGTGCAATGTGCTGCGTGCAAATGAAATCTTACCAAACGTTTGCGGTGCATATGCTTCAATAGCATTAAATCTGTCCGTCTGTCTGTCTATCGTCTTTGCTTTACTGTCCATAATGTTGCATGTCCGTCTGTCTGTCTGTCCATCTGTCTGGTTACGTTATGTACTTGCATTGAATGCATTTTATTTTAATTTTTGAACTGTTTTTTTTTTTCTCTTTATTTCTTTTATGAAGTTCCTATTTATTTACTTTCTGTGTGCATCCTTTGAATTGAATTTTATTTTTTTTTTTTAAATGCTTTGCGAATTGAGTATATTCAAATTTTGTTAATGTGTGTAACATTAAAGATGAAAGTGAATGCAAAGTATCGATATTTTTTCGATACTACAAAAAAATTGTATAAAATTTTATCGAGTCATATAATTTTTTTAAGAATAAAAAAAAATTAATTTTGCATTGGAAACTTTGCTCCCTGTCGCCATATCGATGTTATATCAAATATATCGATAATTTTCGCTGCATTAAAAAATATCGATATGTTATCGATATTACAATATTCCTCACAGCACTAGCAAACAGTTGTGGTCATTGTTTGGAGTGTTTAAAGTATCATCAATTCATGGATAGCTGTCAAAAGTTTCGGTATTACCGAATTTTATATTTCTTCTTGTTATTTTAAAAATTTTTTTTTTTATTTTTCATTTTAATTTTTATCTCTTTGTGTCTCTGATTAAGCATTCCAGTGAATTGTTATCCTTGTATATAATGCACATTCTCTTCTAGAGCAATGAAAATGTTGTGGAAATGTATGCATTTCGTCTGCATAATTGTTTAATATTTTAATTTTATTTCTTTTATTCAGATTGAAATTAATTTTTACTTCATTTTAATTATTTTACTCGTTGTTACGTATTACGTAAATATTAACAAGGTGCTCTTAAAAAGTAATGAGACATATAGCTGTTTGTTTTGAAGGTAACGCTTTAAGAATCTAAAAATTGTTTCAGCGTCACTCTAAAGACTTCGTAAAGTTTCTTTTTTCCATAAATTATACGTGAAATGCTTCAAATTCTGGAAATGGAGAAAATATAAATAGTTTAAATAGTTTATGTGAGATCATCTCTGGCTTAGATAGAAACTCGAGATGGGATGAGTGTGGGTCAATACGTTTGTATAGGACTACATGTTATTGGCCCGATCATTACCTTATCGGTGGTGCGTACTTAGAATGATATTGTGTGTGTCTACCCAGTTTGGAGTAAGTAAATCAGACAAATTTATGTATTGATTTATAAAAAGGGGTACTCCTTTAAGAATTTGTTAAAATCGAATCATATCTTCGTGAAGTTTCGAGTGAAAGTCTGAGAATTTTCCAATTTGATGCGTGGTGACCTTCTCTTGAGCGATTATTTTAAAAGTGTTGAGCAATAACGCTAAGTAGACTGGTCACTCCAAAATGTTCATGAGGCCAGAATAAGCTGATAAAATCCATTGAATGGTATTGAACGCCCAAAGATATATGGTCTTAATCTTGCCAAAATGTGGACGAAGAAAAAAATTTCCAGGCCAAGGGCTATCGAATCTCACTTAAAGATATAAAAAACGTGAGCAGCCCCCTTCGATTTCTGCGAATTTAGATTAGTGAAATTTGCTATACATCAGGGCTCAAGTCATACTGAGGTAGACTGTAGTAAGAACGTCGCACTCGGGGGTGGGAGACCCCAAAAGTGACGACTAATTCAACCGTCCAAAAATTGGACCATGTTATAATTTTTGTATTTGATCAATAAAAGTACAAATCATTAAATTTTGGATATTCCGTAGAGTTGTTTTTTTTAGTCTATTTTCCTAACATTCGGATTTTTAACAGCAAAATTAGAAATTCCATAATTTTTACCGCTGAAACTTTCACTAATCTATTATATATAAATAGAGACTATATCTATGAAGAATAATACGAATCGGTGGACTATATAATATATCTGCCAAAGAAACAACATGCTAAAAATGCATGAAAAAAAAATAAAATATACATTAATCAGACTCGATATCTTGTTTTTTTCTTTTTTAGCTTTAATAGGGACAAGGCTTCTTTTGGAAATGTGATTTTTTTTATTACGCAACTTCCGTTTGCAATATATTATTGGATCAGAGCTTATTAAAAACATATTTAAAATATCTTGGTTGCTCTTTATTCTATCCATTTTTTTTTGAAAATCCTTGTTCCGAGCTTCTTGAGTTTCTTCTAAATGCTAACCAATTAGTTTCAAAGCGTTGGAAATAATTTCAGTACCGTGAATTAAGAATTTGTGTATCGTTGGTGGCATATAGTACCACGGATACAAATTTACAAAGTATCTAGCAGTTTCAAAAGCGTACTCTTGGAATGATTCTATGTTCAACTCATAGCCTGATGCAGCAACCATTACGGTATGGAACTGTTTTATTAACTGGAGATCAAGTCCAGTAATTTTTGCCAAAATCTTTTGGAAAAATCGTCGTGCGGTGTTGCAATCATTGGAACTCCCAAAACCGGGCTTTGGAATATCTATAATTAGCCTGTTTTAGATCTAAACAAATTTTCAATATTCTTTTTGGTCTGGTGAACAATATTTTTATCTTTTTCAGTTCTTGCTTGCCATTTTTTATTGGCAACTTATATGCAAGATGCAAGAGGCACTCGAAAAATCGAATCCAGATATGCTAGACTGAAATACCAGGTTCTCAGTAACAATATTTGTTCTTATCATCCGATCAATATTGTTGAAATCTTTGCTGGTGGAACAACACAACTAACATTTTTGGGTCGAAGTGGTTTGCGTTAATGCATTGCAAATCTTTCCACCTATCTTTGAAGAAATAAATAAACATGAGGAGATCGAGCGGGTGAAGCATTTTAAGCCTTCTTATACTGGAGCTGTTGTCGAGTAGGTTGATGGCGAGGATGTTGGTATGCATGTCGAGCCAATTTATATAAGAGGTGCTTAATCTTGTTATTTCTTGGTATACCCAAGGTACCTCGAGTTCCTCGTGTATCTCTTTGTTGGTGTGGAACACGTGAGCGTTTGACATAATCCTCAGCGCCTTGTTTTGAAATATTTGAATAATAGAACAGTTACTCCTGCTGGCAGTACCCCAAATTATGATACCGTAATTCCATACCGGCTTTAAAATTGCTTTATAGACTAAAAGTTTGCTCCTCAGCTTGAGAGGTGACCTTCGTCCGATAAGCCATAAATGTGGCTCCGTGTGGGATTGTGGCTCCGTCGAGATGAACTGGGGACAGTCACCTCTTCTTAAAGAAAAAAGTCATTTCAGTGGACTTCTCAGGGTTCACTACAATGTTCCACCTCTTGAGCCAGTAGAGAAGATGTCGAGTTGTCTTTTGAAGGATTCCAGAAGCAACCTGTGGGGAAACGTCGGAAGCCAAGAAAACCGTGTCGTCAGCATACGTAGCGACCAGCAATTTGTCTTCCTCTCTAATCGGCAAGTCGGCTGTCATAGAGTGTGTAAAGGACTGGTCCTAGAACACTTCCTGTGGAACTCCGGCTCCTAATATATTCTATTTGGGAATTTTCTTTCCCACATCTAACGAAGAAACTTCTGCGCTCAAGGTTGGACCTAATAAAGGTATAGTATGGAGCTGGTAGGGATCATCTTAAGTTTGTGAAGCAGACCAGCATGCAACACCCAATGTACGCAATAAAGTCTCGTTAATATCTGAGCATGAAAGCTGGCTTTTTCGCGAGGTACATTATCGAAAAGCCACGCAGAATGTTTCATGTTGCATTCGTTTGTATGTTCGTTTCTCAATTTAGTATTTATATTTTGTTGGAAATCACACTACAATAGTTTGATGGTTTTATCTATATATGTATAAGTAGCTGTAGAGTATAGTGAAACTATATAAAATTAAGCGGTACTAGTATTTACATATATAGTATTTTAAATAAACAGATAAGGGGGATTTTTGTTTCTCTAAAGAGCAACACACTTAAATTTCTGATAAGCGCAATTCGTACTCAAGTATAAAAATAAATTTAGTATTTAATCACACGTTGTATGGAAAAGTTGTGCAAAAATGCGTTATTTATTGTTATTATTTTTATTAATATTCCAACTTATGATTTATTTGCGCCGATGGCGATGATTTTGAGGCTAAATATTATGAGCTACTGCTACAGAACACTGAGCTGAACAAGGATAAAGCAGTTTTAAAAGTTGGAACTCTATAAAGTGCAGTAAGTGTAACTCCCCCAAAAAAATAAGTGTGGAGTTTTAATTTTTTTTTTTGTAGGGCTTCTAGAAACCAATTAAAAAAAAATCTAGTTAATAACGATGAAAATCCATTGAATTGTACGGGTGTCTTGGAGGAAATCAGCTATGTGGAGGAAAGGTTTGTAATTGACAGTGAAATGCTTTCAATCGTTTCATTCATTTTGAATTTGAACTATTTTCAGTCTAAAATCATTAATAAACGATTTCGAACCGCTTTAAATCATATGTTAAAGGCCATTTAAAAATTTAGTCACTGCAGTTACACCTAATAGTGCTATACAATATCAATAACTAATGCCATATTGCCGAAAAATTGTTTAAAGTCAAATTCGGGAATACAACAGATTTTTCTACCCATTGTTGGACTACAGCCATTCTATGTATCTTGCGAGGCTGATGTTGAAGGCGGTTGGACTATAATACAGAAACGTAGCGATGGCAGTCAAGATTTTTATCGTCCTTGGCTTGATTATAAGAATGGTTTTGGTAGCTTGGAGCATGAATATTGGATTGGTTTGGAACGTTTACATCTAATAACAACGTATGTGCCACATGAGTTACTTATTGTACTGGAAGATTTTGAGGGTTCTTCGAAATATGCTAAATACGATGCATTTGTTGTTGGCAATGAAAGAGAGCAATATGCGCTGAAAGTGCTTGGCTTGTACAATGGCACAGCGGGTGATTCAATAAGAGTCGACGTAAATCAAAAGTTCTCAACCTATGATCGCGATAATGATGCTTCGAACCAAAATTGTGCTGAGAAACGAAACGGCGCTTGGTGGTATCATCATTGCAGCGAGAGGTAAAAACAATTAATACGAATAATATATAAAACAAATCTTTTATATGTTTTTCACATTTTAGTAATCTTAATGGATTGTATTTGAGAGGAGTTACTACGGCAGCTCAATATGAAAAAGGTGTCAACTGGTTGCTATATAAAGGGGAATCCTATTCACTGAAAACGGTTAAAATGATGATACGACCAAAAGTAAAATAGAAATGAAAACATTACTTTAAATAACTTGAATATATATTGAGTAGAGTTGGGCGTTGGGACAGGAATCCCGTGGGTCCCGGTAACCTTAAGTTATGAAAGCCTTAATATTTGTTACACCAGTTTTGATTTTTTTATTAAAAAGCTTTACACTTAATATAACAGAGTTATAATTTATAAATATTTTCAGTTCCATACGTAAAAGTTATCGAGACTCAGCGAGTCCCATGGGATTCCGCTGGATTCCCGTCCCGACGCCTATCTCTAATTCAGAGTAGGTTGTCTCTAATTTTTATACATCTTGAAAAACAGACAAAACAAATTAAAATAATAAGTTTGATACTCTTCTACTTAATTACCACGTTTATACACATATTTTGCGAATATAGAATTTCTTATAATGTTTACACAGAGAACTAAATCCAAAACCAATCTTTATGAACCTTCAAATCGGTTCTATTTTACTAGCATACCTCATTGAATTAAATTTTCACACAAAAACTTTAAAAATCGGGAATTAATTTGTTTGGTCAATTTCATTAGGACTATTCAAGGCATAATTTATACTAAATTTAGACTTCCTAAAATAAGAAACAATGACGTTTTTGTTCAAAAACACAAAATTTTGGGGGTACATTTGTTTGGGGGGCTATACCTAAAATTTGGTTGGTCCTACCCATATTGGGATATTTCATTGAGACTATCATAGACATAATTTACTCCAAATTAAGACTTCGTAGAATAAAAAACAATGACGTTTTTATTCAAAAACCCACAATTTTGGGGTAGATTTGTATGTAGGGTAACCATAAAATGGGGCAAAAGAAAAACCGTTTGCAAGTGCACACATGACGGCTTAGAAGAGCTTATATTTCAATTATGGTGGTGGTATAGTCTCCGAGATAATCTCTCTCATACGGCAGGCAGCAGAACAGACGGACAGAAAGACATGGCTAGTTCAACTCCCCTTCCAATGCTGATCAAGAATATATATACATTACAGGGTCTATCTAGCCTCCAACTGTCTGTTACATATCTTCGCACAAACTTATTATACCCTTTTAACCTTTGGGTACAGGGTATAAAAACAAAAATCAAATCAAATCAGTTTTCTAAAATTTTTAACCATTGTTTTAAATTGAGTTGACGATGTTGCCAGGTTAAGAATTTTATTAAAATATGGCTATCCGTCCTGCTCCCGCAATCATTTAATATCCCGATTTGCGATTTAAGTAAATTCGTATAATTTCAAATTGTTCGTGTTCCGGCAAACGTTACATTACATTGTCAACACGTTTCCTTGCAAAGTGGTTTTAAACGGTCAAATCAAGAGTGGACGATGCGTTGTCGTGCGACTTCTTCAATCTGCTGATGGAGTATATACCCCGCAAATGCCCAAACATTGACCTGAAGGGAAATATTTTCTGCTAAGGAATGCTGCTCGACGGAGACATAGTCGACAAAAATGATCGTGCAATCACCGGGGCTTTCTCAGACATAGAAAAAAAGTCTAGACCAATGGGACTAACGATGAACGAGAGCAAAATGAAGCACTTAGTATCCTCCCGCAGACAATCTACACAACGTCGACGGTCTTTGAGGACAGAGAACTTCAGCTTTGAGGCTGTAGAGATCTTCGACTGCTGGGCACAGATGTAAACAGCGACAACGACACCAGTCAGGAATTTGAACAAAAAATTACTCTTGCTAACCGTAGCTATTTTGGTCTCGGTAAGCAATTACGAAGTAGAGTTCTGTTTAGAATCGGCGTTTGGCGTGTTCGTGAGGAATAGAAGAATCTTTGGTCCACTTAAAGTGGGATAGGACATCCATAAACGCACAAACGATGAGCTGTATGAGCTATATACTGACATTGACAAAGTCAGGAACATCCACTAAAAAAGGCTTTTCTGAGCTTGTCACATGTGTCGAATGGATACAGGGGCTCCGGCAAAAAAAGGTTTGTAAGCAAGACATAATTCAAATCCGAGGAGCACGGTAGAGAGGACGTCCGTCGCTACGTTGGGAGGACTAGATCTTGAAGGACATCCGGTATACCAAACTGGTATGTGGAAGCACTGGATTACAACCGCTGGTGCGAAACCTTGCGTACGGTCAAAGCTAACAATCGGCTGTAGAGCAATTTATATATATAAATATGGTAAAACCCCATGTAACTGAAAAATCTTATAGACCTCCAAGTCTCACTCCCTATATTTCCAAGATAATCATAAGTAGATAGAAAATTAAGTTCTTCACAAAAATTGACTAAAAAAACGAAATATATTTCTCTCAAAGACCATTACTTTCTATATCTTCTTGATTTAGAGTTGTGAGTGGGTCAAAATCAATTTTTTTTTATATGGGGCTAAAGAACTACTTGGGAGGTGTGAGTTTAATAACTCTGGCACAAAATCTTAGGCTGCAAGCAGAGTGCATGCGAGGACAAAGATGAAGACGAAACGCAAGCAACCAGCTTGAAACGAAACGCTTGCTGTTTACCCGTTAATGTTATTTTTGTTTTGTCAAGGCGCCAAAGTTCTCCAGAACTTCTCATTTTGTAAATGTCTGAGGAAGCAAAGGTTCTACCATCGCTTTGACGTCCATAGAAACCAACAACGATAGTGACAAATTTACATTTTGTGTCAGCAACTCCCTGAAGCACTATTGAAAAAAAACTTTTATAGTTATAAAACATTGATCCGGAATTCGCTGGGCATTTTAGACGTGGAAAGATCCAACACAATTTGGAAATTCCAAAAGATTCCAATATTGCTCCGCAACTTTTTTAAGGATTGTTCTGTGGGCACTGGCATGTGAACAGGCTGCAAAACTATCCACTAGGCTTCACATGTCTCTATCACAATAGAACGAAACGTAAACCAGTAGCCTGATATCTTATAAAAACAAATAGAAACAAGGATAACGTTAACTTCGGTGGAACCGAAGCCTATATACCCGTCACACGTATTTTTAAATTGTTAATGTGCTATCATCTTGGCTTAAATAGAAATTCGTAATGGGATGCGTCGGGGTCAATGGTCTGATGCAACTCAGGTTGTGTGGGGCCTATGCCAAAAAATTGGCGTGGTACCTCAGATTTGATATTGGATTATATTAAATGTGTTTTTATTAAATTTGTTGTCAACACTTTACTAAAAAATAACCATTTTCATACAAAAATTCGAAAATGGGCGGTAAGTTTGTATGGGGACTTTAGCTAAAAAAAGGCGTGGCAACTTGCTTTTGATATTGGATGATATAAGATGTGTTTTTAGGCAATTTGGAGTGAATATATTCCTAAATAATAACCATTTTCATACAAAAATTCGAAAATGGGCGGTCAAATTGTATGGCGGCTGTACCTAAAAATGGGCGTGGCACATTGCATGACATTAGAAGTGTTTTTAACCAATTTGGAGTGAATATATGCATAAATAATAACTATTTACATACAAAAAATAGAAAGAAACGGTAAGTATGTATGGGGGCTATACATGACAATGGGCGTGGTACTTTCATATTCAAACTTGACCTGGTCGTTGCCGAGAAAAGCTTGAGTTTCAAATTTCAGCTAAGTATCTCCAGTAGTCTCCGAGTAAATCGTGTTGAAATAAACAGACGGACAGAGAGACGGACAGACAGACGGACAGATTGACTCGCCTCATCGAGCTGATCAAAAATATATATACTTTATGGGGTCTCCGATGCCTCCTTTAATGCCTTACAAACTTTCCGACAAACTGATAATACCCTTCACACTATATGTGGCGGGTATAAAAACGAATTGAATTATTTAATTGGTTTAAGAGTAATCAAACTTTCTTAGGGTTGCTATTCAAGTGTCTACTTTCCCAATGAAATTCTGTGTGCGTCCATCACTGGTGTAGGGGTATAAAAACAAGTTTAAAAATAATTCTATATATATTTCTCTTTTTGAATATTGTGAACAAATTTTTTAATAATTTTAATAGGTAGGTAGTATTTTTAAAATAATTAATTAGCATTGAATCATTTAAATTTATATTAATTGCTATTCAAGCGACTAAAAGTCAATACGTAGTCTAAAAAAAAAAAAAACGAGTTCTATTGTTGCATCAAATTGTTTTTCAAATTTTGCTGGAATATTTACGTATGTACTTGACGCTTTCTTTTGAAAAAAAAAAAAAATTATATTAGATTAGGTACTGAAAGGAAAAAAAATGAAATAATTTGCAATTTTTAAGAAGATAATAATTAAAACTGGATTTCGAAATGTGTTGTGACACTCTATAAAAGAAACGCGATTTGATTCAAAAAGGTATCAGTTTCGAAAATATTTTGTAATGAAAGTGCTAATTTTATTCACTTTGTTCTTCGCTGTTGCCTACGCCACCTTCCCTGGTGGCGGTTATGGTGGTGGTCAAGCAATAGCTTCGTCATCAGCAGTTGCAAAGGCAGGTGGTGGCGGGTATGGGAGGTTATCCTGGCGGTGGCGGCGGTTATGGAGGTTATCCTGGCGGTGGCGGCGGTTATGGAGGTGGTCCTAGATACGGTGGTGGTGCTTATGGTCCTGGCTTAGGTGGTGGCGGTTATGGAGGTGGTCGTGGCTATCGTGGTGGCGGTTATGGAGGTGGTCCTGGCTACGGTGGTGGTGGTGGTTATGGTCCTGGCTTCGGTGGTGGCGGTTATGGAGGTGATCGTGGCTATCGTGGTGGCGGTTATGGAGGTGGTCCTGGCTACGGTGGTGGTGGTGGTTATGGTCCTGGCCTCGGTGGTGGCGGTTTCCTAATTTACGGTGGTGGTGGTGGTGGAACTGCCATTGCTACTTCTAATGCGGTCGCGAATTCTGGCAAATGATTGATTACGGTAACTAAATTTGGAATCTGTGATGCTTCGTTCTTACTTTTCGAAATGTTTGTTAAATAAACCAAATGAATAATTGAAATAATAATTATTTTTGTTTTGATTTTTTTTTTTGTTTTGTTTATGATGAAACGAGTTATTCATATTTAAAAAAAAAAAAAAATATTATAAATGACTGCGTTTTATCGCTAGAATAATAATTGTGTAGAAATCTATGTTTTTTTTGTGTGTGTGTGTGTTTTTTTAGTCTAAAAGTAATTAAATTCGCGTTTTTTTGTAGTTTTTTGTTATAAGATCGTTTTCGGTTTTGTTAGACGGCTCAATTTTTTTGTTTTAAAGATTTTTGTTTTTTTTTTATTTATTTTATTTGCCATAATTAATTATTTTGTTATGTATTTTTGTTGATCGTTAGCTTTTTCGAAGCGTTTAATTTGCATATAAAAGACGCGAGTAGCGAAAGTTATTAAATCAGTTGGAAAGTTAAGATCCAATAGAGAGCTTCATATTATGAGATTGTTCATTGTATTCAGTTTGTGTGTAGTCGCAGTTACTGCGGGTGGTTATGGCGGTGGTGAAGCCAGCGCATCATCCTCCGCTAAAGCTAGTGCCGTAGGTGGCGGCGGAGGATATAATGGAGGTGGTGGTGGTCATGGAGGCTTCGGCGGCAATGGTCATTTAGGCGGCGGCGGTGGCATCGGCGGAGGTGGTCACGGATTTGGTGGCTCACATGGTGGAGGCCATCATGGTGGTGGTCATCTTGGTGGTGGCCATCATGGTGGTGGCGTTCCAATTGGCGGTGGCGGCTATACCGGTGGTTTAGGTGGCGGTCATCATGGTGGTGGCGCACCAATCGGTGGTGGAGGATATACCGGTGGTTTAGGTGGCGGTCATCATGGTGGTGGCGCACCAATCGGTGGTGGAGGATATACCGGTGGCTTAGGAGGAGGCTCCGCTTCAGCTGGTTCTTCAGCTAATGCTGGTGTCATTTCTGGTGGTGGACATGGAGGACCTGGATTTGGTGGTGGTCATGGCGGCGCTGGACATGGAGGATCTGGTTTCGGTGGTAGCCATGGCGGCGCAGGACATGGTGGTGACTTTCCACTTGGTGGTGGCGGCGGCTACACTGGCGGCCTAGGAGGAGGTCATGGAGCCGGCGGCTATGGTGGTAAAGGTGGTTATAGCGGCGGTGGTCATCTTGGCGGCGGTGGTGGTTATGGTGGCGCGAGCGGTATTTCCTCGGCTAGTGCCAGCTCATCAGCTGTAGCAACAGCTCACTGAAAATATAAATTATAAAAATGTATTAAAATGCCCGAATAAATTATGAAATTGTAAAGAAACGATAAATGGTGGCTTTTAGGTCTTACTCGTTTAAAAATAACAACTCAAATAGTTCAAAAATTCCATACATAATTGTATGTAAACTATTCAAAATACCCGGCCTTGCTCGGGTAACATAACAAGTTGCATTTAGATATTTCTATGGCACCAGCCATCTATTCCCATAGCCCACTCTTCCAATCAATACAGGCGTATGTTATCTATTGCTTATATAAGGCCACGCCCTCTAGCCCTCCGCTCATCTTTTGAATGGATCATACTTTTTCGTTGTACACTGATTTTCAATACTGTAACTCAAATACTTTTAAAAAACATCAAACGAAATCAAATGTTTTTTCCACTTGATCACTGTTTTCGTGATTCCTTGTATCATGTATTTGACCAAGCGCAGAGCGGGGGGGAGAGAAGATGTCTCATATATAAAAAAATACATTAATTTAGATCACCGATATAGATTTTTTTTATTTGTTTTGAAAATAATATAAGAAAGTAGTACATTTTAAGAAAAATTTCACTTTAAATTTATGATTCTTTCTACAGCTGTAGAGGTCAGTCGTTTACTAGAACTATTTTTCTCAAAATTTTTTTCTGAATTTTTTTTTTTTTTTTTTTAATTTTTTGAAATAAATTTTGTTTTCTGGATTGTGACCGACGTGGAAGAAAAACTTATATCCTCAGGAAGTAAAAGGAAATCGGATATGGATATGGCAAAGGCCATTCCATATTCGAAGCAGTCTCGGCCATCAAGGCAGCGTACTCCTAAGGAGAGTGAAAGTGGCAGTAGAAGTAGAAGCAGGAGCAAGAGAACAAATTTCAATATTATATCTGATGACAAATTAAATATTGAAAATGTTGTGACTGTAGATGCTAAGACGTCTGAATCTTTTACATACAATATAAGTCATAAAGGACCATACATTGTATACGTTGACACGATTTGGAATGAAAATGAAAAAAAAGGCAATAAACCCAATAGATCTCTCAATGAAAATTAAACGTTTCAAAATACCTGGAATTCTGGAAGTCAGTAAAATAGGGTATGGAAGATGCAAAGTTCTCTGCAAAACTGGTCTGAATGCAAATGAGCTGGTTAATAACTCGGAATTAAATAAAAACGGTTATATCTCAAAAATTCTTAAGCATTTTGTGATGAAAACCGGATTAATTTTCAAAGTACCAACAGATATCACTACTGATGATTTATACGAAAATATTGAATCACCAATTGAAATCAAAGAAATTATAAGAGTTACAAGAAAAGGAAAAAAATGAGCAAGGGGAGGATATAATAGTTCCAACGCAGAGAGTGAAATTGGTTTTTGAAGGAAATGCATTACCTAGTGAAATTGTTCTTGGACATTGTAAAGTGGAGGTTCAACCTTTTGTACATTTTAGCCAGTGCTATAATTGCTTCAAGTTTGGTCATTTTGCTTTGCACTGTAAAAACAACAAAAAACCATGCATTAAATGTGGAGAAGAACATGAAGGTGAAGTTACCTGTACGTTTATTAAGTGCATTAATTGTAAAGAAAATCATATGGCAAATTCTTTAAACTGTCCTGCAAGGAAGAAAGCTTTTGCAATTAATAAAACCATGGCTGTTGAAAACTTGTCAAGACAAGAAGTTAAGAAACGTTATCCTCACCTATTTAATTCCTTTAAACAAGTTGATTTTAATTATAATTTGGATTTCCCGATACCACAATGGACTAAGAAAAATCCTATAAATATTTACAATAACACAGAGCTAGCTGCCAAGGAAATTCATGCACTGAATTCATTTTCAAAAGTGGTTAAAAGAAATTTATAAAGGAAAGAGAACTAAAAAATATTGAACAAACTATGGATGCGCACAGAGCTGTTCTAAAAGAACACTCGTACACTCCTCAACATTCATTTAAAAAAGTAGATACTCATGCTCAGCACAATATTCAAGATGTAATTAATATCATTAAAAAAGTATAACGAACTGGAATAATGCAAGTAAAACAGTAGAAACTAAAAAAGATCTTCAATATGTAAACGATATCCTTGGAAGCATATTTGCAGAAGAAGACACTGAATTCTTTGATTTAACAACCTAACATCATGAGAATCTTACAATATAATATACAAAGTTTAACATATTATAATAATAAGTATCTGTTAGAGCTATATATGATAAACAATAACATCGACTGTGCACTTCTTTCGGAAATTTGGATCAAAAATAACTCAGACTGCAGCATTAAAGGTTATATGTAGTTTTTTGTGACGGTGTGGAGGATGCATCCCATATAATATTTCAATGTCGGAAATATGACCCGACTAGGTATAATTATAATTCACTAAAGAACAATAATAATTTAATGGGAGTTTTTTAATGTGGAATCACCAAGTAACTACAAAGACATAGTTCTTTTTCTCAAAGATATAAACATTAAATTGTAAATTTATATAATAAAATTTTTATTTCTGTATGGCGTTATGACTCTAGTCTGGCCAATTTTTTGCATGAATTCATTTTAATTGTATTCATGCTTTAACTTAAAAAAAAAAAAAAAAAAAAAAAAATTATGATTCCTGAATCAAATTTTCTTAGAATTTCGTGCTATATGCTACGTCTCTTTTTTTGACCTAGATGAGACAGTTAAAGATGGTATTCTGATTCGCGAGTTTGTTTTTGGACCATTTTTAAAAAAAATCGGATTTGAAAAGGGAAAAACATATTTGATTGGAGTTTTTTTTATTCAATTACAAAATAATTGTAGTTAATAAAAACGTTTTTTTTTTTACGAGGGCTGTTTAATAAGTTATCGACCTTCAAAGTACGTGGACCAACAAAAAAAGGTATGGTGCTGGCGGCCACGAATCCGGGGTTATAATCAGTTTAGATGTAACTCGTTCGAATCGATAAAGTTTTTTGCGATTCTTTTGACACGGCGGCCATTAAAAAAAAAAATTTTTTTTGCGTGAAAAAAAATTACCTGTGTAAAAAATATAGCAAAAACTTTTTCAAATTATGATTAAGGTTCGGACGAGAATGGTGACAATTCTGCGTCGATTGCACTTTGTTTCATCAAACTGGGTTCAGTGTAACTGACGCAGACGTGGCCGCCAGTTCGAAAACATGGTTTCGAGATAAACGCGTTTAAGATTTGAAGTTATTTTTCTGCATACAATGCACTTGGTTTCATTAAAATCGGCTCACTTCAACCGGAGAAAACGGACTCCAAATGGTAAAAAAAACGTGATTTTGAAAAAAACTAAATTTGGTAGGAAACCGATTTTTTTAATAAAATTTTTATAGAAATCAAAAATTTAAGTAAACAGTTTAAAATTTTTGACAATTCTGCATCGAATGCACATAGTTTCATCAAAATTGGTTCAGTATAATATAATTAGCAGTCCCAATGGTGCGTGGCCGGTGCACTCCGTTGAACGACTCATTACTATTTTGCGTTTCCGAGCCATGGCATCTGCTCAACAAATTATTGCATGACAAGCGCTTCGAAAATTGGTTTGATTGCTTCCTTCTTATCTAGTGGTGCAGTAGTAAAAAAAAATAAAACATAGAGTTATTTTTTTGAACCAGAATACCCCCCTAAAAGAAAAGTTTCCCAATGTTTTGGCTATCTCCACATTTTGCAGTACAGTTATTTTCCTTAAACTATGATAAATCAAAAGATAATGAAGTGGTTCATTTTTTTAACCGTCTAGGGTCTTAAATGATTTAACGAAAATCCTATTGAGATCTTTTTATACTCTGTACCCAAAGGACAAAAGGGTATATTAAGTTTGTGCGAATGTATGTAACAGACAGAAGGAGGTAAGATAGACCCTATAAAGTATATATATTCTTGATCAGCATTGGAAGGGGAGTCGAACTAGCCTTGTCTGTCTGTCCGTCTGTCTGTCCGTTCGTCCGTCTGTCATGCTGTCTGTCGTACGAAAACAATTATTTCGGAGACTATAAGAGGTAGAGCTTTCAAAATTGGAACTAAGACTCTCCTAGGCCGTCAAGTGTGCACTTACAAACGGTTTTTCTCTAGACCCATTTTTAAGGAGTACCCCCATACAAATCTACCCCAAAATTTTGGGGTTTTGCATAAAATCGTCATTGTTTTTTATTCTAGGAAGTTCAAATTTAGTATAAATTATGTCTATGATAGTCCCAATAAAATATCCCAATATGGGTAGGACCAACAAAATTTTAGGTATAGCCCCCATACAAAGATATACCCGATTTTTTAAATTTTTCTATGAAAATCCAATTCAATGAGGTATGGTAGTCAAATAGAACCAAACTTAAGGTAGTTTGGGTACAGGGTATCTTGCAGTCGAGCATACCTCGACTTCAGCATTCTTTTCTTGTTTTTTTAAGGAGAAAGGTGAAATACTACATTCTTACAAAATTTCTCTATGGCCATATTAGACAGACCACCTGTAAAGTTCATTTTCATGTTTTTTTTTTGTTAAAAAATATTGTCTTCAAGTTGCTAATAAGTTGAGTAATTATTTCTTCCAAAGCAGACTACGGTAAAAAAATATTCTTTAAATTTTTAGCCTACTTTGCGGCGTTGTCAATAGAAATACTAAAAGTAGACTTTGACAATTTCGAATCGACTGGCAAACAGTTAATATTGTAGCAGACACTCAAATTTGATCTAACAGCCGGCAGCAATAAACTCAGACCAATTTGTACAAGGACAATGAACCCCTGCGGTGTGACTGCGCGTTTTTAGCGCAATGAAAGGAGTTGTCGTCGTCGTCATCGCTGCACAAGGATCGAAGAATGTTGGCAACTGTTGCAGGCCACGAAAACTTTACATTCATGTGACTATCTATTCGTGCATCCGTACGTCCGTCCATCCGTCCGTCCGTGCGTCCATTTGTCTACATATCTTGGCCATTCTGACAATTCCATTTGCATGCAAAAGCGTGAATTTGTTCTCTACACAAAGCCGGATGCATGCAATGTCAGCTGGAGGTTTTGGTGCTGTGGCAACAGCATCTTTTATGCATGCAACAGCATTTGTGGCAAGTTGGGAAATATTGTCGCTGTACGTATTGACAATAAATATGTATTGTAAATTGTGTATCTGTATCTGTGTAGTTTGTGTATGTTTGTGTGCGAACGTTTTTGTTTGAATAAATTTATGTTAGGCAATAAAATAAGCATCGAAAGCGTCAAAGATGTTGTTGCCAATGTGCAATGCATGTGCTAAACTAAATACACATGTATATGTGTAGACGCATACATATAAACAGGAAACAGGAAACGGAAATTACTGCACAAGTTGCACACAATATGCCAACTGAACCAGAAACTGCAGAAGCAGCAGCAGCAGATGAAATGAAGAAACATTGAAATAGCAGCAACATTTGCAATAAAAGATGCAATTTTTTATATAAAATGTGCACATTAAGATGATAGAATGGCAAATAAGCTATTGATCTATCTGGATAAATGAAGCTGTTGTTTTAAATTTAAACATTTCATTTATTTTATAAATGAGAACAAGTTTAAATTCTAAATGAAGTAAAAACGAAAAAAGGGGTTTCAAAAAACATTCTTTTAAGACGCTGCAGACGTTGTTTTTTTTATTGCAGCGTAAGTATGAAACAAAAACGAACGATAAAATACCAATTTTTTTATTGCAGCGAGACCACAATATGATGGGCCTAGTTTAAAAACATACAAAAAGCCAAACGTTTTTGTATGGGAACCAAATGTGACAAATACATTGTTTGAATGGTCTTTAATGATATGTTCATTCTTGCCTTTCGAATGAAACCAGTTTGGGGCTCATCGGTTGGATAGTTTTAAAGTTCAAAGGGGACATAGAAACAATTTTACTATTTTATTTACATTGATTACTATTTCCATAAAAAAAGTTCGAAAATAATCAATTAGTTTCTATGGGGCTATGGGCTTGGTACCTTGGTTTGAAATTGCATGATATTGACGAATTTTAAGTCAATTTGAAGTAAATACATTCATAAATAATAACTATTTTATTAAAAAACAAGAAAAAAAAAACATTAACTTTGGTAGTACCAAAGCTCAAATACCCGCCACACGAAACTTAATCATTTTCTTGAAAACGTAAAAAAATGGAAGGTAAGTTTGTATGGGGTCTATATGTTATAGTTGCCCGACCGTTGTCATATCGGTAGCATATTCATAAGATAACAGTAGAAGTGATTTTACCCAGATTGGAGTGAATTTATCCATAAATTAAAGCTATTTTCATAAAAAAATCTGATAAATGGGCGGTAGGTTTGAATGTGGGCCCCATCTAAAAATGGACGTGGCACTCTTCTTTTGATATTGGATACCATTAGGAGTGTTTTTACTTAATTTGTAATAAATACATTCATATACAACAACTATTTTCATACAAAAATCGAAAAAAAGTGGTAAGTTTGTATGGGGGCTATATCAAAAAATTGGCGTGTAATCTTGGTTCTGACATACAAACTGCCACGAGATGAATCGATCTAGCCATGTCCGTCTATCCGTCTGTCTGTCTGCAGGTCTGTCTGTATATATCCACTTTATTCGCTTAGTTTTAGAGAAATTCGAAACTAAAGCTTTTCTCAGTCCTCAAAAGTTCAAGTATTAAAATCAAAGTGCCACAACCATTTTCTAATTTTTGTTTAAAATCAGTAATTATTTATGAATGTATTTACAAAACATGAGGTAAAAACATTCCTCATGTCATACTTTGTATTCAATGCTGAAAAATATAGAGCTTCCATATTTATAGAGCTTTCCATATTTGAAACTTAGACGCTCTAGCCCCATTTATAGGGTGCCCTCCTGAAAATCAACCTCAAAATTGTGGGTTTTATTTTTGAAGGAAGTCTTCAATTTGTATAAATTATGTGTATGATAGTTCCAAAGAAATACTGCAACATAGGCGGAACCCACAAAATTTTGGGTATAGACCCCATACAAATATTACCCATTTGTTAAGTTTTTGTATGAATATGTAATACAATAAGGTATGGTAGTAAAGATGGGACTCTAACTAAAGGTACACAAAGATTGGGTACAGGTTATCTTGCAGTCCAGCATACTCGACTTCAACGTTCTTTCTTGTTATTATTCTGTCCTTAGGCTAAAATTTTAGCACATTATTGTATCTAATCTTTGGTTTGGTTCTACTATTGACTCCAAGCCATGATAATACCCTCCACACACAGTGTGGAGGGTATTATCATTTTGTCAGAAAGTTTGTAACGCATTAAAGGAGACATCTTAGACCCTATAATGTATATATATATTCTTGATCAGCTCGACGAGACGAGTCGATCTAGCCATGTCCGTCTGTCTGTCTGTCTGTCCGTCTGTCTGTATGTATGCGTTTCATTCGCTCAGTTTTAAGGATATTTACCTGAAACTCGGAACTTAAGCTTTTCTCAGTCCTAAGCAGTTCAAGTGTTAAAATCAAAGTGCCACGCCCATTTTAAGGGGTAGCCCCCATACAAACTTACCGTTTTTTTCGGATTTTTTATATGAAAATAGCAATTATTTAAGAATGTAGTCACTCCAAGTAGGGTACAAATACTTCTAATGTCATCCAATGTCAAATCCAAGCAGCTACGCCCATTTTTAGCTATAGCCCCCATATAAACTTATCGATTTTTTTCGAACAAATATAAGAAAAGGTAATTATTTTCGAATATATATTTATAAATGTGTATAGCCACTGATGATCACACTTAACTATTCAAAGATTCGTGTGACGGGTATTTAAGCTTCGGATCCACCGAAGTTACCGTTTTTTCTTGTTTTTTTCTAGTTTGATTATTAAAATTTTTTTTTATACCTGTTACACATAGTGTAAAACAGGTATATTCACTTTGTCGGCAAAATTGTAACGCATTAAAGGAGGAATCGTAGAGCCTATAAGGTATATATATTCTTGATCACCTCGACGAGACGAATCGATTTAGCCATGTCCGTCTTTCCGTCCGTCTTTCCGTCCGTCCTTCTGTCCGTCAGTCCGTCTGTCAGTCTGTCTGTTTGTTAATACAAGTGCTGCACACGAAGGTCTATCAACGTCAAATGATGTGTAACAGGTATATAAGCTTCGGTCTAACCGAAGTTAACTTTTTTTTATGATTTTTTTTTGGCGTAATGGTAAAAATATTCAAAAACAATAATTTGCATGCATTGATAAATTGCTCGGCAATTCGAAATGAAATACATAATCCAAAATTCCACATACTGAGATATATTTCACATTTAATGAAAGTACAAAAACAAACAAACATAAATTCACAAAATTTAAAGTTTAAAGTGTCTTTTTTTTTGTTTTTCAGCAAACTCACGAATATTTCTAAAATAAATTCGAAATGCCAACGCAGTTTATAAAACACAATAAACCGTTTACCAAACAAAATTTCTATTGTGGCTTGTAAAAATATTTTCAAATTAAATTCAACAAATTGAAATGCACACAAATGTTATCCTTTCGAAAATATTTTGTATAAATATTTTATATATTTTAGTTTTTTACCAACAGATTTACATACGCTATATTTAAATTTCAGTGGCATTGAATGGAAGTGTTTAGATTTGTCTAAAACAATTGTTGCAGGCAATCAAATTGCATGATTGCAACAAATCCGCAGGTAATTCAATTTTAAAAACCCAACAACTACCAACGCAACCAGCGGGTTTTCAAACAGTTTTATAGGCTTTGTTGTTAGCCAAAATAAATGAGAATGCCAGTAATATTATTAATAATCACGAATTTTATTAAAATATCGAAATTATATTTTATGAAAATGACATAAACGGCGAAGTTACAGACTAAAGTTTCCAATGAAGAATCAAATATATTCATGCAATGATGATGGTCATTAGTTGTGCAAATATTTAGAAAGTTACTCTGAAAGTTATTTGTCCCATATAATTAGACAATACATTTGAAATGTTTGAAAATGTCATAAACATTTTTTCCCTGTTCAAAACCTTTTTCGTAACCTCCCAATTTACTGCATATTTATACTATATGCCTACATATATAAATATTTATAAACTTTTTTTCTATATTTTGTATATTTTTGATAGCTATAGCTACTACCTATTGATTTTGTTCAAAATATGCTCACTCATTACATCATTTGTATTTTGTTTGTGCATAATTAACTGATTTTCTATAAATAATGAAGTTTTAAACTACATATTCCAACCATTTCTCTAGATTTGCTATACTATACGAGGTGTGTTCAAACCTTGTCGCGAATTTTGAATTTTCGCGGGTTACGTATATTCGAATTTCGATTTTTTTGTGGCGTTAAGCTGGTACTCATGTCTCTCACTTATGCCGACAAGCTCGGCCATTTTGAATGTTCACTTAATTGTTGACAACTGCTTTGCTTGCACGTGTTTTGGATCGTCTTCGATTTTTACCTATTCAAAAAAATTGATCATAGAACCTGTATCAAATTTTGAGAACGTGTTGAAGACGAAGAGCTCCTGATCAACCATCGACCTCAACGGACGATGCTCACATCCAAAAAGTAAACAAATTAGTGCTTGCACACCGTCGATTAACTATGAGAGACATTGCTGATGAAATTGGCGTATAGAAAGGATCAATTAATACAATTTTGAAGGATGTTTTGGGCCTCAAACGTGTCACGTCTCGGTTGGTACCAAAAATTATGATTTTTTTTTAAAACTGTACTGATTTTTCGTGACTTTTTGCCAAAAAATCCAACCAATATCGTTCCGCAACCACCGTATTCGCTTGATTTGGCACCGTGTGACTTCTTGCTATTCCCAAAACTCAGGAGACCACTCGGGGGAACGCGTTTCGAGTCGATTGAGGAGATAAAAGCTAAATCGAAGAAGGCGCTGATGGCTATACCGGAAAGGGACTATTTGGCATGTTTAGAGGACTTGAAAAACTTTGGCATAGGTGTATTTTATCGGGAGGGATTACTGGGGATTAATGGGGACAAAATAGATATTCATGAATAAATAAATAATTTAAAAAAAAAACACACAAAATATGCGATACTTTTTGAACACACCTCGTACATTTTACTAATTAAAAAAAACAAGGAAAACTTTAGATTCGCTAGAACCAAAGATAAAATACCCGTCAGGACGATCAGACTATCAGACCAAACGATATCAAAATTTGAAAATGATATAATTTTTTCAAAAACCAAATTTTTTACAACAATATCTCCAAAACTGACAACGAAAAATTTTAACTTAATTTTTGGACTCTACATGAAATATTACATTTAAAATTATTACACATTATAAAATAGATATTCACAATACCCAGAGCCATGGTGTAATAAGGAAAGTTATGCGTTTACATTTGACAAGATCCTTCTGAAAAAATATTTGACAAGACCCTTCTGATAAAATAAGTGTAAGACCAGAGTAACAAAATGAATCTCTTAATGGGTGCCGTTGATGCAAACATTTGTCATGTCAATCACATTGACAATCTCTCGGAAGGAAGAGTCTAAATTGAAAGAGTGTTCGCTTACTTGACACTATCTTAAATTTTCAATAGCTATATCTAAAAAGGGGCGTGGCACCTTGGATTTAACATTGGATGACGTAAGAAGTGTTTTTACCCAATTTATAGTGAATATATTCATAAATAATGCGTATTTTTATACAAAAATCAAAAAAGTGGTTAGTTTGTATGGGGGCTATATTTAAAAATGAGCGTCGCACCTTGGTTCTGACATACAAACTAACTAGGAGCACCAAAAAAGCTTAAGTTTAAAATTCAGGTCAATATCTTACAAACTTTCCAAGTAAAACGCATCGCAGACAGACAGACATGACTAAATCAATTCGTCTCATCGAGCTGATCAATAATATATATACTTTATAGGGTCTCAGTTGCCTCCTTTAATGAGTTGCAAACTTTCGGACAAACTGAATATACCCGTTTACACTATGTGTTCACTTCTGTTTTTATTCATATTTTGGTGCAAATGCGCTTCCACCATTCAATCGTTTCAATACAGAGCTATTTCAGTGAATTGCACATTTTTAACTAATCAAGTGACTGGCTAATGAACCAATGAATTTTTACAGGTTTGGTGTTCAAGCGAATATGAACGATTCGCGAAGAGTGATAAAAGCACCAATCACTGATAAATGAACAGTTTCACTGTTCGCGAAGAGCGATACACAAAATCGCCAATAACTGAACATGTTCACTGAGGACCAAGAAAATCACAAATTACTTATTGCAGGCGTAGTAGTAGCGTATGTCCGCCCTGCATATAATAAATTCATATAGGCGCCAAGCTAAACATTGAACCCAAAACAGCGTTATATCAAGTCTGTAGATTATCGGAAACCCTTCGAACATACACATATAAACACTTTTTCACCATCTTTCAAATGTGCCCAATATAAGTTTCTAGGTATTCTCGTATCAAACATATATCTTTTGCGGTTTAAAGGCCTAATAAGCCCCTAAAAAATTTTTCCAAAATCTGATCACCTGTAAAAAAAAATGTAAGAATTATTAAATTTTTGATTCTGTGTCTTTCGCTTGGCCCCAGGTACTTGAGCACAACAAAAATAATTTAATAACTTCTTTTAAACGTACCAGATATCAAGTCTTCAGGTCCACTTATTAGCAAAATAAAAAGAATTTAAATTTATAAAATTTGGGGCTTTGGGTCCTCCGCTGGACTGCCGGTCCAAAACTCAGGAATCCCTTAGACACATCTAACATTGTATTTAACCATAATTTAAATGTATCTAATATCAAGCATCTAGTACTTTGAATCTACGGCAAAATATAAAAAAAACAAATTTAAATTGATAAAATTTCGTGGGTACACCCACTGGATTCTAGATCCAAATTTCGGAAATCCCTTTAACATGCCGAAAATATTTTCTAGAAATCATTTAAATGCGCCCGGTTTCAAGGTTCTATGTGTATACATTCTAAAGTTATGCATTTTTCGGATTCAAGGCCTCGATTAGGCCCCTGGTCAAAATTTTTTACTTCTTAGTACTCACTTTTATCATGAAAAGAATCTACAGTAAAAATTTCAGCTTTCTATCTTTAGCCCTTTGGGCTGTAGTCATGTCTTCCGCCAGTCAGTCTTTCAGTCACAAGGTCAGGTCTATAGTTCATATAAAGATTAAGTAAACCAATACACACCCACCATCTTAACTTGGATTGACTCGTTATTGCCATTCAAAAACTAGCAACTAACAAGTCACTGTTTAAACAGTTGTTTTTCATATCTCTATGTTTGCTTAGAGACTTACGAGCCTTAAGTTGTTTAAGTACCAAACATAATTTTAACAAAACCGGTAGAGTAGTACTATTAAAAGCAACAAACACAAAGAGCAGCATATCAAAGACATACAACAACAAATGCATTATTTTCGATACAAAAGAATAATTGTAATTACAATACACAAGCTCGAGTCAAAAAACAACAACCACATTGCATGCAAAGTCATAAAATAACAAAAACATTGCATTTTATTTTACTTTCTATCTTGAAAAATATTACCGGCAACGAGAGCCCGGAGCTTTCCATCGTTGATTTCTAAGAAGCCTATATAACATATAATAATCAAATTCTTAATATAAATTTCGTAATTTAAGCGTAATTAATAATTGTTTTAATTTTCGAGAATTTACTGTAGACAAAATGAGTTCATTTTATTATACGTTTTGTATATATCTTCTTAATGTTTATAACGCTTTTTTTTTTTTTTTTTTTTTTTTGTTGATTGCTTACACAAACATATCTTATGCAAAACTAACAAGAAATTAGAAAGAAAAAAATTATCAAAACATTTTACTCTAATGGAATAAAAAAAATAAACAATAAGATAGTATTTTTAAGCGTATTCAATAGATTTAATGAACTTAAATAGAAAACCGGTTTCATAAAAATTAATTCATTATCAATTTATTTATTTCTAGCGCCGTTTTGCGAACTTTGCAAAATTAAAATTTTAGCATAAATTTATGAGATCTATACAAATACGTATGTGTACCACATAAACGATATCAGCTCTGAATTAATACAAATTACATAAAATTAAGACAATGATTAAACGAACAAAGCGATAAGCTAGTCAAATGAATTTAAAATAGATCGGTGTGAATAAAAGATCTTACATAAAAACAGGGGAAAGACTTTTTGGTAGAAACGAAATTTTGATACACGTCACACGAAATTTCAAGCAGCTTCAATTAGCATAAACTAAGGTAAGAGTACCAGTGACGTTGTAATCTTTTATGGGAGGGTGACCCGATTATGACTCTATTCAGAACAAATCTGCCATATACATTCTGAAAAAAAAAGTATCAGGAAATTTTTATTTAAATCGTCCCGGAAATAGATACTCGCCAAATTTTTTTTCTAGGTTGGTACACATGTCAAATCGAGTCCGGCGAAAAAACATGGATAAAATTGTGGAGCTAAGAGTGTTGCAAACAAAATTACTAAGTTGCAAGAAGCCTTAACTGAACCGAAAACACAAGAATACGAGTGGTGCAAGACGTTCAAGGAGTGCCAAAAAGTGGTAAAAGATATGCCTTGTTCTGGACGGGCCATCGACTATTATGACCGATGAAAACGTTGATAAAATCAAGAAAGTGGTGCTCATTGGAATACCAAAAAGATTGATAGTGAAATAAACATCTCTCATATTACCGCTCAGAACATTTTGACTGGCGAATTCGCCATGAGACGCGTCGCTGATCGACTCGATCCGAAAGAGTTAAATTTTTTGTAGAAGTCGCATTGTTTAGAGGATATGCTTTCTCGAGCCATTTCTGAAATGCATTATAACTGAATACGAGACATGTGTGAGAATATAAAAGGCGAACCAGACAATAATCAGTCGAATGGTATCCGCCAAACGAGCCGAAACCGAAAGAACCAACCTAAAGCCGTTCAAAAGTTCACTCTGAGTTCCTCCCGGTTAATACAGAATATTATTTATCTGTTTTGAGGCGCCCAAGCGAAGCATCCGCAGAAAACGGCCCGAATTGTAGAACAACTCGCAGATTTTGCACGGCGACAACGCGCCATCTCATCGAGCACCGTGATTGTACAGGAGTACAAAGCCAAAACTCAATAAATACCATCTCCGTATTCGCCAGCTTTGGCTTCCTTCGGGGAAGGCGTTTTAAGTCAATCGATGCCATTAAACAGAATTCGCATAGGAGCTGAAGGCCATACATATGGCGGCTTATGAGCAGGCCATGGGTTAGCCGCTTGCATCGTTGTATCGGCTCAAATGAAGCCCATTTTGAAGGAGGCTCAATAAATACCGAAAAAACTTCCAGGCATTAAAGGAGATATTGTAGACGCATTAAAGGAGATATAGATAGACCCTATTAAGTATATATTCTTGATCCGCACGACGAGACAAGTTAATTCTACCATGTCGGTCCGTCTGTCTGTCCGTCAAAGTTTTAAATATATTGACCTGAATTTTAAAACTAAAGTCTTTCTCAGTCCTAAGCAGTTCAAGTGGTAAAAGTGACCCTCTTAATGTGTCTAAACTCTTGTTGTATCGGACTGTGGATTATAAGCCATCACTTCTCGAAATATTAATACTTCAAAAATAGGTGATACATTGCTATGTTGCCTAAAGCTTAAATTGGGCGTGGCATTTTGACATAAAACCGCTTTTTGTCGCATGAAAGAAATATTCCTTTTCAAAAGACTTCGTACACCGATCATAGTAACGAACCGTCTCAGATCAAATCTTAATTTAAGATATTGTGCAGACATATTAATTTTATTTATAACAAATTTTAACTAGAAGCGTCATATTTTTATTTTATATAATTTATATATTTACCAGCAGCGTATATAAAAGTCTGGCTTGAACGATTGTGTCAATTTTTTTGTTATTTTTATTTTTATTTTTATTATATTTTAAATGTTCGCCGTCTTTTATGTTTTCTCTCATCGATTGTCAATATGTTATGTAGCCATGCACTTGACTCAATCACTTGACACCTAGCGGCAGCGAAGGTCTTTCCGGTGGGGTTCCCCAGCCGCAACAAAAACAAAATTAAAGATGAAATTACCGATTTAGTGAAGCAGAGCAAAAGCTGCAAAACAAGTGCGCTTAAATACGTATTTCAATTTATTTGATGTTTTTATTTTGAATTTTGTTTTCGATTTTTATGCGAATTTTATATTGTATAATTTCTAGTTTAGTCCGACTTTATTATATAAAATTAAATTTTCTCTGTCTCTTTTTTTTATTTGTTTGTTTGACGCATTTTTAATTATATCATATTTATTTGTAATAATTAAACAGGGTTTTTAATCATTCTCATTTGAAAGTAGTTTGCCGTCACAAAAGATTATTCACAAAGACTTAAATTAATTATAGACCCAATATACTTTGCTTTCGTAAAAACCAAATGTGGTAAAAAATTATGAGGAGAAAATATGTAAAAACTGAGAAATTTTAATGTTTTTATTGGGGGCTAAATGATCCAAAATTGAGGAAAGTTAGATAAAAACAAGAAAGAACGCTGACGTCGAGTATGCTCGACTGCAAGATACCCTGTACCCAATCTATATGTACCTTAAGTTAGGTTCTATTTTACTACCATACCTCATTGAATTGGATTTTTATAGACAAACTTAATAAAAAATCGGGTATATCTTTGAATTGGGTTATACCTAAAACTTTGTTGGGCCTACCCATATTGGTCAATTTCATTGTGACTACCATAGACATAATTTGTACTAAATTTGAACTTCCTAGTATAAAAAACCATGACTTTTATGTAAAATTTTTAATTTGAATTTTCTAGAATAAAAAACAATGACGTTTGTATGTAAAAACCCAAAATTTTGGGGTAAATTTGTATGGGGCTGTACCTTAAATTTTGTTGGTCCTACCCATATTGGGATATTTGATTGGGACTATCATAGACATAATTTATACTAACTTTTAATTTTCTAGAATAAAAAACAATGACGTTTTTATGCAAAACCCCAAAAATTGGGATAGATTTGTATGGGGGGCTATACATAAAATTTGGTTGGTCCCACCCATATTGGGATATTTTATTGCGACTATCATAGACATAATTTATACTAAATTTGAATTTTCTAGAATAAAAAAAAATATACTTTTAATGTAAAAACAAAAAAATTTTGGTATAAATTTGTAGGGGTGGGGGCTATACCTAAAATTTTGTTGGTCAAACCCATATTGGGATATTTTATTTTGACTATCATAGACATAATTTATACTAAATTTGAACTTCCTAGAATAAATAATAATGACGTTTTTATGCAAAACACCAAAATTTTGGGGTAAATTTGTATGGGGGGTACTTCTTAAAATGGGTCTTGAGCAAAACCGTTTGTAAGTGCATACTTGACGGCCTAGGAGAGTCTAAGTTTCAATTTTGAAAGCCCTACCTCTTATAGTCTCCGAAATAATAGTTTTCATACGGCAGACAGCATGACGGACGGACAGACGGACAAACAGGCGGACGGATGGACAGACAGACATAGCTAGTTCGACTCCCCTTCCAATGCTGATCAAGAATATATATACTTTATAGGATCTATCTTGCCTCCTTCTGTCTATTACATACATTCGCGCAAACTTAATATACCCTTTTACCCTTTGGGTACAGGGTATAACAAGGAAAAAACATTAACTTCAGTGGAACTGAAGTTTGAATATACATCGGACGAATCTTTAAATATTTAAATACACTTTCCAGATGGGATGGGTATGAAGCAATGATCTCATATAACCCGTATTTAGACAAAATATTGATATACAATTTTATGCCAAAAAAAACAGATATATTGTAAAAATAATGTTTTTCAAAATATCAGAAAATGGGAGGTGAGTTTGTATGGGGCTATATATTAAAGTGGTCCGATGACATGGTGATGATAATAGATTTGTTCTTTCCCAACTTGAAGTGACTATATTCATAAATAACAACTATTTAAGTACAGAAGCTTGAGGCTATACTTTTAAATAAGCGTGGCATTTTGGTCTTGAAATTGGATGACATTGGAAGTGTTTTTATCCTATTTGGAGTGAATACATTCATATATAACAATTGTTTTCATAGAAAATCTCTAAAGTGAGCTGTAGATTTGTATAGGGGCTATACCTAAAAATGGGCGTGGCACTTTCATTTTCATACTTGATTTAGTCGTTGGAGAGAAGAGTTTAAGTTCCGAATGTCAGCTTAATATCTTTAAAACTGACCGAACGAACTGCGACGAAAGAAACAGACGTACAGACGGACGGACGGACAGATAAACGATCATAAGTAGATCGATTCAGCTCGTCGAGCTGATCAAGAATATTTATACTCTAAAGGGAATATATATATTTATAGTATCGTATTATTTTGGACCAATTAAGTTTCTGCTTTCATTCCGCAGAATTATAGGAAAAAAGGAATAAAACGGGTAATTTTGTTTGTTTGTTTTGTTTATACATATAAGTCCCCATACATACTCACCTCCCACCATTAAATGTTTCAAGGAAAATTTTCAGCTTAATTCTTTAGATATATGGAATGCTTCGTAATTATCCCCAGCAACCTTTGCGAAACATGAAATACGCCACTGATGATCAAACACAAAGTATTAAAATTTTCGCGGGTCGTATATTAGTTTTGGTCCTACCAACTGTAAGGATCGAAACCGTTATTCTTTGTTATTCCAAAGTGAGACGATTATAAGCTTTCTTCTTCAAACCAAATATGGGGATCTTCCTTTGCGACAGAATGCGATATTAGCCATTCACACCTGGTATGACGTTCACAAAAAATCTAAAATTTTAATAGTTTCAAGTTTCATAGTTATTGTTAGAATATAACACATGTGACACTAATTTTTTTATGACGCCATACAAACTGGTTGAAATATTTTTTTATCATAAAATTAAAGTTTGTTTTAATGTTTTTATTTTTGATGAGTTTTATGTTTTAAGAACGAGACTAATTTTTTAATACTCTTCATTCCGATGAATCTTTCATAAGAAAAATAGCTCTCATGGCTACGCCTTAAAATTGAAGTGGCGGTTTGAATTTGGTATATTTGCGAAACTAGACAGCGTTTTGAAAGAATTTGAGTCTTGGAATATTTTATGCTCAGCGTTACAAACTTTATGATAAAATTAATATACTAATTACATTATTTGTAAAGATTATAAAAAAATATATTAAGAAATGATTTTTTTGATATTTGATACTCGTGTATGATGACGCATCTGAAATAGATCTACCGGATTCTCCAGCTAGTAAAGCTAAATAAAAAGTAAACAAAATAATTTTATTTTTCTGTGATTTTTGTTTTCTCTCTTTAACTCGATTTTATATGTTAATGAACCGTGTAAATATGAAAAATTAAGTATTTTGTACTTCAGAATAAATGAGCGTAAAATTTTGCTATTCTCAATGTTAGACAGTAGCAAAAATCCATTAACAAAAGCAAAATGTTTTTTTATTATTTTTTTTAGGTACTTTGATTTATGAAATTTTTATACCCGACACACATAGTGTAGATAGTATTTTCAATTCGTCAGAAAGTTTGTAACGCATTAAAGGAGACATTGGAGACACTAGAAAGTGTATAATATATTCTTGATCAGCTCAATAAGACGAATCGATTTAGTCATGTCCGTCTGTCTGTGAGTCTGTCCGTCTGTCCGTCTGTCTGTGTGTTTGTCTGTGTGTCCGTGCGTGAAGTTTATTTCTACGCATTTTTTTCGATGAAGGTATATAGTTATTACGCCGCAATTTGGAACTTAAGCTTTCCTCGACAGCAACTACTTTATATGTTAAAACCAAATTGCCACGCCCATTTTTAGGTGTAGCCCCCATACAAACTTACCGAAAATTTTCGAATTTTGGAATGAAAATAGGTATTATTTATGCATGTATTCACTCCAAATTGGGTAAAAACTCTTCTTATGTCATCCAAAGTCGAAACCAAGGTGCTACGCCCAATCTTAGGTATAGCCCCCATACAAATTTACCGCCCATTTTCGAATTTTTGTATGAGAATAGGTATTATTTATAAATATATTCACTGAAAATTGAATAAAAACACTTCAAACGACATCCGATATCAAAAACAAAGTACCACAACCATTCTTAGGTATAACCCCCACACAAATTTACTGCCCCTTTTCGAATTTTTGAATAAAAATTGGTATTATTTATAAATTTATTTACTCCAAATTGGGTAAAAACTCTTCATATGTTATCCAATGTCGAAACCAAGGTGCCACGCCCATTTTTCTGTATAGCCCCCATACAAACTCACCGATTATTTTTGAGCTTTTGTATGGGAAATTAATTATTTTCGTCTATATATTTATAAATGTATATACGCCACTGATGATCACACATAAACTATTCAAAGATTCGTGTGGCGGGTATTTATGCTTCGGTTCCACCGAAGTTAACGTTTTACCTTTTTTTTTTTCAATATTTGCTTGTAACATGAATAACTATTTGTGGAATTTTTAACTCATTAATTACTGACAGAATTGTAAGTTGGAGTTCCCCCCTTAAAATTCAGATTTTTGATTTATTTATTTTATGTAAAGAGTAAACTGTAAAGTCATCATTATAAAAAAAGGTTTTACTTTATATACTGCCAAAGCATACGTTACGTATATTAGGGTGGATCGAGATTCTAAAAAATTGATTTTCTCCTCTTTTTTTCACTGAAATAACTCAGGCAACTACGAACCGATTTTTATTTTAAAAAAAGTTTTGGAAAGAAAAAACTTAGACCTACCAAGCCATGTGTATAGTATTAAGACATCTCAAATGCTATACTGAAAATTTTTAAATAAAATATTTCACTAAATATGAAAATAATTAGTTTTAAAAATAAAATATATTTCTGTCTGTTTTAGAGAAAAAAAAAATTGTGTTTCGCTTGAACAGAAACACCGACAGACAGACGTACAGACAGACAGTATATATATAACTATATCTCGAAAACTAATCTACTTTTTTAATATTTGACTAACTTATTAGCTGCATTAAAATATGTACACCTTTGCAGAGAACTGCTGGCCAATTTTTGAATAGGAATCACGCATATGGACTAATCTGTTGATAGGAACACCAATAAAAAAGAAATATTAAATAGTCTATTTGCAATAGTGACTCATATAAATACAATTTGTTTTCTTATAAAATCTAGAAAATGGGCTACTAAACTTCAAAACTATCCGGACTGGACGGACTAGTAGACAGAAATAAGAACAGATCTGATTAATTACTTGTTTAAAGGTACTAAAAACATTTGTTCTAAAAAAAAAAAAAAAAACAAAACAAAAACAAATGATGTCATATAAAAGATCTTATAGAGGCAAATAACCTTTTCAAGATTAACAAGTCGCTTGAGATCTTTAATCAATTTTTATGTTATAAGAACCAATTAAACCGGCAAAAAAGTAGAAGAAGAAAACAAGTTGCCGTATTTTCAAAAAAAAAAAAAATATTATTTTTATATTTAATGCGCAACTTTTAAGCAATATAGTAAATATTCAAAAAAATATTATATGCCGGCTTCAAAGAAACAGAAAAAAAAGAAAAAGATAGATTTCATTGTCAATCAGAACAGTGGGAGTCTAGACTCAAAAGATAAAAGAGTTATGTGTATGCTGGGATTCACCGGGCAGACAAACAAAAAAAAAAAACCGAATCATATCTAACATATGCACAAGCTAATGCTCAAATAGCCGAAGCTGTTGCGAATCTTGAACGAAGATTTTTATGATTTTACACATCTGCACATACTTCTCGCAGTAGGGGAACCGGTAACAATACGAAGAAGCTTTGTTTATTTAAGTGAGAGGTGAATAAAACGAAAAAAAAAAAAAAAGACACAATAGATGTTGAGCAGATCAATGTCTCGGAGATTCAGACGGACAGACAGACAAACTACTTCAAAATAGTACAGCTTTATATGTTAGAAATATTAAAACGAAGCATATAAATACATTTGATCAAGCAGCGTTTGGCAGTCAGTTTGAATTTTCACATCTTTGAGTAAACAAGCCAGAAACGAAAAAAAAAAAAAAAATTTATATATACAACATGAAGACTCTAATTGTTTTCGCTTTGCTGATTGCTGCGGCTGCTGCCCTGCCACAGTTTGGTGGTTCTCCTTACTACGGTGGTGGATTTGGTAGACCCGGATTTGGTGGACCCGGTTTTGGTGGACCCGGATTTGGTGGACCCGGATTTGGTGGACCCGGTTTTGGTGGACCCGGATTTGGTGGTGGCTATGGTCGCCCTGGTGGTTATGGTGGACACCGTTACGGTGGTGGTCCTGGTTTCGGTGGACCAGGTTTCGGCGGTCCCGGTTACTATGGCCGTGGTGGCGGTGGCCGTGGTGGCGGTGGCGGTTCTGCTTCAGCCTCATCTTCTGCAAGTGCTTCAGCTGCTGGTGGTGGTGGCGGTGCTGCATCTGCAGCTGCTTCGGCATCAGCTTCTGCTTCTGGCGGTGGCTTCCGCGGTTAAATACCAAAAGAAATTCTATAGTTTTCTGTTAATTTAATTATAATTTTAAGTAATAAAAAAAGTCTGAAAAAAAAGAAAAATTTTTTTTTTGAAAAAAATTAAGTTGAAAATGTTTTTAATGCTTGCCCGGCAAACAACTGGTACAGCTCTGTGCAATAGAAACTTCAAACGCATTGGAAAATACTTCCTAGATAATCTAGCAGAAACTTTGATGATTAAAGTGAGCAACTTAGCTTTTTCGTAAGTTGGTGATCTGTTAGAAATACTGTTTTTTTTTATTGTTGCAGGAATTCTAGCAACATACTTGAAACAACAAAATATACGAAAGTGTTGTTGCTTTTTAAGCAAAGAAGCAATAATGTAAATAAACGAATATAAATTAGCGTCAAGAAGACGCTCAAGCAGTAGAATTTGTTGTTGAAAAATTTCGAATCTGTGCTTTAAATAATTCAATATAATTGTTTGTTTGTTTACAAGCGTAGCTATGTGTAATTATCTAACAGCTCATTGATTTTTGGAAGCGTTCATAAATATTTGAAATGTAGTAAACGAAATCCAATTTGTTTTAATAGATATTTTTAGTGTTTATGGTTTTGATATTGTAACAGATAATTGCACACTATTTTGATATTTCTATGTCGTAGATGCACCACGATTTGGAACGTTCTTTTCATATTGATCATGTCAAAAAAATCATGGAACCTCTCGAGTCCGAACATAGCAATCTTTGTTTGTCTGTCTGTCCATCCGTTCGTCTCTGCATGAACTAATTATCTCAAAGGCTTTAAAAGATAAAGCCACTATATGAGATCACTTTTAAACGTTTTTTTTTTTTTTTTTTCAGAACATATTTTTACCAAAACTTCAGCTGCAGTGGAAGCTGTTAGGTTTCTGAACTTTAACCATGTCCATGTGAGGGGCTATTTCACAACCAATGATATACTGATGGCTCTCTCTCAGAAACTGGCACTGGTGCAGCTGCTTTTGCACCAACACTAGGGCTTTCAATCAGAGATCCATCGAAAACATCCACCTCCAGAACAAATGTCCAAAGGGGGCTACAATCGCTATCTTTTCGGACTGTCAGACGGCTGTCAGAGCGCTAACTTCGTCGATATTTTCTTCTTGGTTAGTTTTACAGTGTTATGATACTCTTAAACGTCTATCTTTGGACATTGAGATATTGTAAGAAATGAGTTTGCAAACGAGTTAGCCTAGGATTGGCTCGTGGACCCCTACGATCGGCCCTGAACCATTCTGTGGACTCAGCTGGGCTTCTACAACTAGTTCTGCCAGTCGCTCTACTTAAGACTTAAAACTACTTTCTTGGAATCTTGCAGATAACTACGAACTGAGATTCCATCTAAATAAAATGTGTTTGTCTTCAGTACAAGTGTGTAGACTCTGTCTGATAGATGATGAAACCGGCTCAATTATCTTTTATCTTTTTGAAGGCTCAGCCCTGGCTAGACTCAGATACATTCAGTTGGTAATGCTTTTTTTTATCAATATCATATTAGACCTTTTAGGGTAGCAAAAAAATGTCCTAGGTCTCATACCCTAACCATTCTGGGTCAGGGTAAAAAAAGAGTATTATTGGGGCCGGGGTCCATTTTTCCCTTTTGGGAAATCCGCCATGTCTTTATTCCGCCATAAGTGCTCTATGCGCCTATAACTTCGCTTTGACTTCAGACACTACATTAAGCTCTTATGGTTATGCTTATTTTAAGAGGTGACCCCCACACATACCAACTCCAACATTTTAAGTTTTTGCATGAAAATTGTTGGGTTTTTCAATCTAGAATCTCAAAGTTTAGTAAAGATTACGCCTATGATAGTCCAAATGAAGTATCCCAATATAGGCAGAAAAAAAAATGTTGGTATATTACCCATATAAATTTTACCCAAATTTGTTGGGCACACCGTTCCTTTTGTTTTTTTTTTTTTTATTCATATATCCCCAGTAGCGAAAAACCCACGCTACGCCACTGCTTTTCTGTTAAGTATTTGTGCATCTATAAAGACAAACAACAAAATATTAGATAGTTAAGATCGGATGATATAATTATAGTTTGTTTTGCTAGAAATAAAAAAAAGATAATGCAAAATTTTTTTAATCTTCAAATATTATTATTTATTTTTTTTGTCATTATTTTTGTATGTTCTGAGCAAAAAAAAAAAAAAAAAAAAAAAACAAAGCATCATGAATAAACATAAAATTACAAAAAAATTCCTGTTTCTATCTTTCTATTTTTTTTTTTCGCTTAAATTTGCAAACTTCGCAGTATTTTATTAATTAAAAAAGCTAAAACTTTAATTATGGAATATAAATATTAAAAAAAAAAAAAAGAAGATATAAAAAATCAACGAAACAATCTCAAACACTATTATAGATACTTTTTGTTGTGATAAACTTAAGTCTACGCGTAAGCATAATAAATTCAAAACAAAAAATCGAAACAAGTTTTTTTTTTGGTTTTCTGACAGTTTACTGTAGCCAAACAGCAGCTATCTCTTTCTAACGCTATCATACTCTGCTCTTTTCTCAATAGTAATTCCCCTCATTATTGATGATGTCAAAGAAATTTTCTCTCATCTATGCGAGATTTTTGCCACTTTTCGGTCGGCTAGCTTTATCGTATTTTATCTTAACGATTAGCATTCGCGCGTGTATAATCTGGCTATATAAGCTATGCCCTAAAGCGTTTTAGTTTAAGTTTGTCTAGTCACTTCAGACATATCGCAAAGCAATTCACAATGAAAATTTTCGCTATACTTTCCGTCGTATTAGCTGTTGCTTCTGCAATGCCACAACGCTATGGTGGTAATGGTGGTGGTGGAAGTGCTACTGCAAACGCAGGATCTGAAGCCTCTGCTCAAGGACAAGGCGGTGGTTTCGGTGGTCGCCCAGGATTCGGTGGATTCGGTGCTGGAATCGGTGGCGGACATGGTGGACATGGCGGCCATGGCGGCCATGGTGGAAACCGCGGTAATCCAGGATACAATAATGGTGGTTTCGGTGGTAATCCAGGATTCAATAATGGTCCCTACGGTAATGCTGGCGGCAGCTCAACAGCAAATGCTTCGTCTTCATCAAATGCTGTCGCCAATGGCAATGGACGTGGTGGTGCAAATGCAAGTGCTTCGTCTTCATCAAATGCTGTCGCCAATGGCAATGGACGTGGTGGTGCAAGTGCAAGTGCTTCGTCTACAGCTACTGCTACTAGCAATAATAACGGTGGTTTCCCCCGCGGTCCTTTCCAAGGATAAAAAGACTTATTGATTTGATTTAAGTAGTTTAATTTATTTGTGTGCTTCAAGCTAAAAAAAAAAAAAAAAAAACTTAATAAAATACTAAAAAAAAAGTTCAAGTTTCTTAAGTGTTTTTGATAATATTTGTGTGAAATTTCTGAAAAAATTGTACTGCGATTAGCATAATTTTTTAAAAAAAATGTTTGCTACCTTAATGCAGGGTACACAGAAGCGTTTTAGAAGATGTTGCGCTTGTTTTCAAATAAGTAACTGGAACTGAATTGAAGTAAAAAAAAGGAAAATTTTCTTTTAGTGAAATAGAAAAGCTACAAAATTTACCAGAAGAATCTACAAGAAATTCAAAATTTTGGAGCTCCCTTGTTCATTAATACTCTCCTAGAACATGAAGCAGTATTTCGCCGTAATTGCTTATGCAGGTATAGCATAAAATTCCCTTCTTAACTCTGCAACTAAACATCTTCATAAATGATCGGATTTTAGAACAAACGTAGCAGATGTTTTGTATTGCTTTTAAATTTGTCATAATAGATTTATTTCTTGATAAAAGCGATACTTTTTGTCATGAAGCTCCCAGAAAAACACTCAATGATTCTGAACGATCTTTATTATTGTATGACTCCCATAACAATTCAAACGGAATGTCACGACCTCTCTTAAAATCAATAAGTTTCTTAATAAGCACTCACAATGTATGTAAGTGTATAGGGTGCACCGTGGTTTATTTGTTCAGCAATTTTGGCATAAAGGTCAACTTTTTGTTGTTTTATATTTTCAAATTTAGTTTTTTTATACCTGTCACACATAGTGTGAAACAGGTATATTCAGTTTGTCGGAAAGTTTGTAACGCATTAAAGGAGGCATCGTTGACCCCATAAAGTATATATATTCTTGATCACTTCGACGAGAAGAATCGATTTAGCAATGTCCGTCTGTCTGTCCGTCTGTCCGTCCGTCCGTCTGTCTGTGTGTTGCTGCGCGATTTATTCGCTCAGTTTTAAAGATATTATGCTGAAATGTTAAACTTAAGCTTTTCTAGGTCCTGTGTAGTTTCTATGTTAAAATCAATGAGCCACGCCCACTTTTTTGGTATTGCTCCCATACAAAAGTACAAAATTTTTTCAAGTTCTTATATGAAAACAAGAAAAAGAGTTAGCTTCGGTAGAACCGAAGCTCAAATACCCACCACACAAAATTTGTATGATCATCAGTGACGTACGTTATTGTCCGCAAAGAGGTTGGGTGGGGTCATCTCAAGTTGGGACTCATATTAGAAGTATATATGTAAAATTTTACATAGCATAACAAAAAATTTCTTGGAAAAATAAAAAAGTAGAAGGTTGTATAGGGTCTGTAAGTTATAGCGACCCGATCCTTGTCATATCGGTAGTACATTCAAAGAATGTCAGTAGGAGTGATTTTACCCAGATTGGATTGAATATCTTCATAAATAAGAACTATTTTCTTACAAAAATATACCTATAAGTGGGCGTGGCATCTGGATATTGATATAAGATGACATAGGAAGTGTTTTTAATCAATTCGTAAAAAAATCGAAAAAAAGTGGTCAGTTCGTATGGGGGCTATACCTAAAAATAGGCGTGGCACCTTGGTTTTAACATACAAAGTAGTCGTTCCCGAGAAAACCTTAACTTTCAATTTTCAGCTCAATATCTTAATATCTTCACCGAAAAAAATGCGAAGAAATAAACAGAGAGACGGACAGACGGACCTGGCTAGATCGATTCGTCTCGTCGAGCTGATCAATAATATAATATATATACTTTATGGGGTCTCCGATGCCTCCTTTAATGTGTTACAAACTTTCCGACAAACTGAATATACCCTTCACACTATGTGTGGCGGGTATAAAAATGTATTTATAAAGCAAATGGCTTCAAATATAGTACAAATGCTTCGTATATTACGCCAAATCTTCAGTTTAAAATTGATCCAAATCGGACAGCGAATTCCTAAATTTTTAAGACTATATTTAATTTGTTTAGTATTTTGAAATAAAATTTAATACAAATGCTGCACACGAAGGTCTATTAACGTCAAATGATGTGTAACATGTATATAGTATAAACTTCGGTCCAACCGAAGTTAACTTTTTTCTTGTTAATATTAAAAATGTTTTAATTATGAAGCGATTTGTGTTATATACAATAAAAATACTTCTAATAGCAAACTATGTTTCAAAATTGAGGCATGGTGGAGGTGGATCCTCTATAGCATATAGCCTCCATAAAAATTTACCGCCAACGATTGAGTTATTGTATGAAATATGCGTTATTTATGAATTGACTAGCTGAACTACCCGGCCTTGCTCGGTTCATGTATTTGTCGGGTCATTTTATTTGTCTAGTTCAATTATTTTGTTGGTTCATCTATATGGTGCCACGCCCACCGCCCATTTTCCAATGGATTAAATTTTTTCTCGGTGTTGTAAGAAGCATACCGCATTTGATTCTTCTTCTTGAATTATTTGCAAAAATAAGATGAACATGTTTTTGATTGCTCACTTCCCATTTATTTCAAGTTTACAGGTGCTAGCAACATATACTGAATTTCAAATATTTTCAAAAATACGATGAATTTCTGTATTAATTTTATGGGGATCACGCCCACCGCCCATTTTTCTAAAACTGCTTATATTCTAACTTTTAAGTTGGACTAAAAAATATACATTTACAAAATTTCATGGAAATCGGTTGAGTTGTTTAGGAAATATTTATTGAATTTATAATCGATTCTTTAGGGACCACGCCCACCACCCCACTTAAGGGTACGAAAAATAGTTTACATCCTATTCCCAGACCTACTGAATATACTCACAAAATTTCAAAGGAATCGATCAAGCCGTTTCGGATGAGTTTCGTTACAAACACTGACCCGATAATTTTATATATTAGATAGCAGGTACCCGCGGCTACGCTCGCGTTTTTTTTTTTTTTTTTTGTTTCTCTTTGGTGGCTAAATATAAATTGTTCAAAAAATGTGGGTTCAAATTTTGGAAATCCCCTAAGCACGACTAACCATTATTCAAATGCGCCAAGTTTCAAGTCTCTACGTTTATTCAATCCAAATGTATGACCTTTTTTTCAAGGCTCTCATTAGGCCCCGGGTCAAAAATTTCTAAAATCCCGTCTAAGTGCTCACCTGTAATAAAAAAAATTGGTCAAAAATTATATTGCGTCCACATATGGGTCCTAGGTCCAAATTCCGGAAATCCCTTGAACGCCTTGAACGCTAAAAATGTTTTTTAACCATCTTTCAAATGAGCCCTGTTTCAAGTCTCTATGTCTATTCATTCCAAAGCTATGGCTTTTTCGGTTTCAAGGCCCCATAAGGCCCCGGGTCAAAATTTTCTAAAGTCCCGTCTAAGTGCTTACCTGTAATAAAAAAAAAATATTGGTCAAAAAATCTATATTGGGTCCACATATGGGTCCCAGGTCCAAATTTCGGAAATCCCTTGAACACCTTGAACGCCAAATATGTTTCTTAACCATCTTCAAATGAGCCCTGTTTCAAGTCTCTACTCTACTGTCAATTCACTCCAAAGATATGGCTTTTTCCGGTTTCAATTCCCCCATTAGGCCCGGGTCAAAATTTTGCAATTTTTTTTCCATTCTGACCACATCTATGATGAGAGCAACAAAACAAAAAAAAAATAGTTCAAATCGGTCGAGTCATTCTCGAGTTTTAGCGTTGTTAACGCACAGCTATATATTTTTATATGTATAGATTTGTGTCAAATGTTAAGGGGACATCACTATACATATAACCCTTATAGAAATTTATATCTAATTTTTGAGTATTTTATTTTTGTTTATATATTTATAGCTAGCGACCCGCCCGGCTTCGCACGGGTGCAGTGCTGATACTAATTACACTATAGAAAAACTGTAAACGTTGTATATAAAAACATACCGGCCCGCTCCGGCTTCGCACAGGTATAAAATATATAGCCTATGTCACTTACTGAAAAAATGATTAAAATCGATCCAGTAGTTTAGATTTTTTTATTACTTTCCGGGGCCCGCACGCGTTAAATTTGGTGTAAAACAATTCCCCTTTTCCTATACAATGAAGATTTCCGATGATCACCCGTAAGAAGAGAGTGAATTGGTTCAGGTGGAGGGAGAATTTCTTCTAATTTGACTTTTCCTTGTAAGCAACACATGCCTTTCGATTCCTCCTTGAATTTCAATGCCAAGCAATATTCACAAACTACAGTCATAATCCCTATTGATAATATACGATCGTCCTTGTAAGAAATCGAAGGATCGTAATTCATGGCAGAATTTTCTTTTCCTTACCCATCAATTATCGTAGTAACTGGTGCTGATAATTCTCTGGCTCTCTGTATTCGATGTCTATCCCGATCTTGGCTGCGGCGAAGCTCACGCTCTACTCAAGATTCTCTCTCTCTCTCTCAGCTCTTTATCTATCCAGAGCCTAACTGAAGCGAGCCTCACGTTCCGTTGACGATTCTTCATCTTTTGCTGAAAGTACTTTTTTTCTCTTTTCGAGAAAATCGCTTTTGTGCGTCTGTCCGTTTTTTTCTTCCGTGGCTTCACAGTTTTAATTTACTTATTTTTTAAGGATATTTATTTGAAACATGAACTTATCTTGATGGTATTGAGGTATTTCTCATTTTAAAATAAGTGTGTCCTGCACACATTTAGGGTTGGTCAACATACAAATTATCCGCTCACTTTTGAGGATTTATCAGAAAAACATTTTATTTTAAAAGCATTTGTTAATCCGCTCGATGAGACCGAATCGATTTTGTCTGTCTTTTGCGATGCATTTTACTCAGATTGTTTTTAAGATATTAACCTATAATTTTAAACTTAAGTTTTTTTTGGTCCTGGGCTGTTTGTATGTAAGAATTAAGGTGCCGCACCTATTATTAGAATAGCCCAAATTTCGAATTTTTGTATGGATACATCTCATATTTCTGAATGAATTCAATTTAAATTTGGTAAGTTCAATTTCAATGTCCACCTAAGTGAACCCTATCGATATGATAAGGTTCGGGCTAGTATAACATAAAGCCTCCATAAAAATTTGACCAAATTCATCTTGAAATATAATATAAGCCCCTGGTGAGCATAATTATAAACAATTATAACTTTCTATATTTCCCTGTTTTACAAAAAAAAAAAAATAAATAAAAACACTGTGGGGTGTACCGATGTAAACTTATTTAAAATTTATCGTAAGAGTCTATGCAAATTTTTACGCACATGCGTAAAATTCATTTTCGCTTTGCATAAAACTAATTATATCATTTTACAAAACCGGTTAAGTTATATTTTGAAAATATAAATGTTTTATTTAAAATATTACAAATATGGTAATTTGAATACGATTAAAAAAACGAATGATTTTATTATGTTTTAGGTTTTTTACCTCCTTTCTCATATAACAAACAATCTTTGTGAGTTTTATAGAATTTAAACGAAAATCAAATAAAAATAACATCGCACTTATTAGCACGTTTAAACGCCTACAAAAATAGTAGCAATATATAATCGGTGTGGTTATCCCCTTCGTGTATAAGGTATAATAATAATAAGAAAGAACGTTGAAGTCGAGTATGTTCGACTGCAAGATACCCTGACGCAATATTTATGTACCTTAAGTTAAGTCTTACCTTAGTATTATACTTATTTTATTGTATACGATTTTCATAGAAAAACTCAAAAACAGAGGCGAAATTCATATGGGGACTAAACCTATCATGTTATTGGTCCTATTCACATTAGTATATTTCATCGAGACTATCATAGGCATAATTTGTATTAAATTGGATGTTTTTATGCAAAAATCCAGACTTATTAGCGAAGAAGTCGGACAGCCACTTTTCACAAGTCTATTTTGAGGGCAACTTTACACCACCATGGGCGTTCGCCATGGACAAGAACAGGTGGTAATCACTCATGGCGCTATGTCCCAGCTATATGGTGGATGGGGTAAAACCTCCCATCCGAGCTCCGTAGCTTCTGACGAGTCACCAAAGATGTGTGGCCTGGCGTTGACCTGGTGGAGCACTACACCCTTCCAGTTGGTCAATCGCCTGCTTCAAGCAGTCCAGTTGTTCGCAGTAGATGGTAGAATTAAGCGTCCGGCCATATGGGAGCAGCTCATGAGAGGATGACTCCCTTCAATACCACCAACCACACAGCAAAACCTTCCTGGCCGTTAATCCCGTCTTGGCCACTGTTTGGGACGATTCACCGGCCCTTAGACCACGACCCTTTTCGCTTCATATTGTCGTATGTGATCCATTTTTCGTCGCCAGTCACCATCCGTTTCAAAATGGGTTGAGTTCGTTATGTTTCAGCAGCATATCGCAGGCGTTGATTCGATCCATGTGGTTTCTTTGCGTCAAATCATGCGGCACCCAACATCAAGTTTTTTTTTTGTATCCAGCCTTTTGCAGATGCTTTAAAATAACTTGGTGACTAACTCCCATCTCCTGGGCGATATCACGAGATGTCACATGCCGGTCCAACTTGATGTATTCCATGATTTGATCGGTATTCGTCGTTTCAGGTCTTTCGCCGGCTTACTTATCCATGGTGTCGTTTTCACCGGCTCTGAATCGTCAAAAACATTCCTCCGCGGTACAAAGGGAATAGAGTACCATCCCCAAAACACTATTAATCTCACGGAACGTTTCTCTAGCGGATTTGCCTATAAAGAAGGAAAACTTCAAAATAGCGCGAATTTCAGCGTTAGTGAACTCCATGTTTACACGTCTATAACTTTTGAACGCAGTATCCAAACTAATCATGCACAGCGTCGTTTTGTAGGTTATGTCAAGACCTTTCAAATGTATTGCCCGAAACGAGCTCTGTAGCGCTTTTTGTACATAGGCGCGAAATTCAAAAAGACAAAAGGCGAAACGGAGATATTTGACAACCTTACAGCTTCCACTTCCACTCTCTTGCACATCCCTTAACGGCTCAGGAGAGTATCAAACATGGAGACTCTAAATCTTATAGTCTCCGAGATAATCGTTTTCATACGGCAGACAGCATGAAAGACGGACGGTTGGACACAGCTAGGTCGACTCTCCTATCAAAGTTGATCACATATATATACTCTATAGGATCTACCATGCCTACTTCTGCCTGTTACATACATTTGCACAAACTTAATGTACCCCTTTGGTACACCATACAAAAATTTGCCAGAAACTTGTTATACCTTGTACCCAAGGGAAAAAAGGGTATATTAAATTTGTATTTATTTTTAACACATAGATGGAGGCTGGATAGACCCTTAAAAGTACGAAGTAGTCTGTCCGTTCTTTATACTGTCTGCCGTATGAAAACGAATATTTCGGTGACTACACGCTATCAAATTTGAAACTTACACTCTCCTTATCCGGCAAGTGTGCAATTGCAGTTTTTCTTTAGAGCCATTTAAAGGGATACCCCCATACGTCCTTGTTTTTTATTGTAGAAAGTCTAAGTTTAGTATTAATTATGCCTATGGTAGTCTTGATCAGCCTAACGAGACGAATCGATCTAGCCAGGTCTGTTTCGGTTATTCGGTCAGTTTTCAAGATATTACGCTAAATTTGGATTTATAATTATCTTTTCTATATTCTTCCTTGCACTACTCTGGCGACTTAGTTCTTCTATCGTAGCAAAACGACATTCATCTATATATATAAAAATAAGTCCCAAGTTCTGTTGGTGATCGATGGACCCAAAAACTACTTGACGGATTTTCACGAAATTTTGCATGTGTGTTCGTATTCACAAGGATGGTTTAGGGCAAAAAAAAAAATTGTAAAATGTAATTTTCACCCTGGCCCTAATGGGGGCCTTGAAACTGAAAAAGCCATATCTTTGGAGTGAATAGACTTGAAAAGGGCTCATTTGAAAGATGGTTAAAAAACATTTTTGGCGTTCAAGGTGTTCAAGGGATTTCGGAATTTGGACCTGGGACCCATATGTGGACCCAATATAGATTTTTTGACTAATTTTTTTTTATTACATGTGAGCACTTAGACGGGATTTTAGAAATTTTTGACCCGGGGCCTAATGAGAGCCTTGAAAAAAAGTCATACATTTGGATTGAATAAACGTAGAGACTTGAAACTGGGCGTATTTGAATGATGGTTAGTAGTGTTTATGGGATTTCCAAAATTTGAACCCACATTTTTTAAACAATTTATATTTAGCCACCAAAGAGAAGCAAAAAAAAAAAAAAAAAAAAACGCGAGCAAAGCCGCGGGTACCTTCTAGTAAAATATAAATATAACAAAAATATATCAATAATTGCAGATAATTTCGAAAACTAAATCGATTCTAGACAAAAATGTATATAATGGAAAAAAATAATAAGGTTTGACCTCCTCCGCCATCTCTTGCGTGTAACAAACAAATTCGTACGCTTATAATACTCATTCAATCGACATGAATAGTGTATAAAAAAATATTTATTATTTAAGTACAAATCACAAAACTGGTTTTTCCCAATATGAAAATCAAATAATCACCAAAATCACAACATTTCATATTCAATAGATTATTTTTAGGTAGACACGTCTGTCGTCCGTCAAATTTCTCCACAAAGTTTTGGCAAAAGTCATTTCGAATTTAAATTAATAAATAAAGAGCAATGTTTATCGCTTGAAGTTTTGTTTACTTCACAACTGAGTCTGAATTTCGAGAAAATATTAAAGGTAGACACAGACACATAGACCGCGAGAGAGGGAAGAGTTTTAAACTTAACCCAGTTAGTCTGGCTTATTCTAGTCGCCAAATAAATAAAAATGTTGTCTTAATGCTAATTTTAGTTGACGCTTTTTCTTGGCGTTTTGATTAGAACAAGTATTTTCTGCCTATAAAAACAAAAGCCTGAGGCATTTTTTGTTCAAGTTTATTAAAACGCTTCAAACACGATACACACAGTTCCAACAGAGAAATGAAGGTCTTCGTTGCTTTCGCTGTTATGATTGCTGCCGCGTCGGCAATGCCACAATATAGCGGTGCCAATGCTGATTCTGCAGCTACTGCTGAAGCTCAAGGCGGCGGTGGTGGCTTCGGCGGACCTGGTTTTGGAGGTGGATATGATGGTGACTTTGGGTGGTCACGGTCATGGTGGTCACGGTCATGGTGGTCGCGGTGGTCATGGCAATCATGGTCATCATGGTCATCATGGGCATAATGGTGGTAACAGAGGTTATGGCAATCAGGAGGCTATGGTGGTCAAGGAGGCTATGGTGGTCCAAAGGAGGCTATGGTGATCAAGGAGGATTTGACGGTTATAATGATGGTTATAATCAAGGAGGAGTTCGTGGAGGTAGCGCTAGCGCCAGTTCCGTTGCTACTGCCAATGCGCAAGGTAACGGTTTTGGCGGTGCTTCCAGCAAACGCCAATTCACAGGCAAACGCCGTTAGCAATGGTTATGGTAACTCCAATGCTAATGCCCAGTCCATTGCAAATGCCAATGCCGGTTCAGATTATTGGGTTGTTTTGATTTGTTTAGTTTAAAATAATTTTAATTTTAAGTTTAAAAATTATAAAAATAAAAAAATTTATATATAAAAAAAAAAATTTTGAACTATTTTCAATTTTGCAAATAGCTTTTCAGCTCTTCAGTTTGTACATGAGTAAAAAACAGTCAATCAACCACTACAACCACACACAGTTATATGAGTTGAATTGCTCAACACTTTGAAAAACTCAAATGCAATTGTCCAAAAAAGGAGTGTTTGACAAAAACGTGAAAATTACAGTGTGAATTAGCGTTGATCGCGGGAAACTGGGAACCAAATGGAAAAAAGAACAGGATAGTCGGAGTCTAGAAATTACTTCAAAAATAGCAGACACTGATATAATCTCTACATTTCCGCTATCAAAAACAGATATAAATTTCAGATTAGTGCAGCAAATTTGAGTGGTTCCAAAAATAAATAAAAATATAAGGGACCCATATAAAATAACTAACCGTTTTGAGTCAGATTGAAATATTTTTTTAAGATTATCGTGGGTGAATTTGTTTTCTAGTTTAAGCAACAAAAAAAATGTGTCAGACGTTTACCCAAATAGGAATAGGCTTGTATGGAGCTTTCCTTTTTAAATGGGAATTAAAAATAATGTTGATCAATGTAGGATTGGATAGGTGTCGGGATCCATGGGAAAGTTTTGTAAAGACCCGGTTTGGGCGGGGGTTGCAACAAAAAAAATTGTGAATCGGAAGGGGCGGCGGTTTACACTAGTGTAAACAGGTATATTCAGTTTGTCGGAAAGTTTGAAACGCATTAAAGGAGGCATCGTAGACCATATAAAATATATATATTACTAGCAGGTACCCGCGGCTTTGCTCGCGTTTTTTTTTTTTTTTTGCTTCTCTTTGGTGGCTAAATATAAATTGTTCAAAAATGGGTTCAAATTTTGGAAATCCCATAAACACGACTAACCATCATTCAAATATGCCCAGTTTCAAGTCTCTACGTTTATTCAATAAAATGTATGACTTTTTTTTTCAAGGCTCTCATTATTCCCCGGGTCCAAAATTTCTAAAATCCCGTCTAAGTGCTCACCTGTAATAAAAATAAAAGAAATTGGTCAAAAAAATCTATATTGGGTCCCCATATGGGTCCCAGATCCAAATTCCGGAAATCCCTTGAACACCTTGAACGCTAAAAATGTTTTTTTAACCATCTTTCAAATGATCCCAGATTCAAGTCTCTACGTCTATTCAATCCAAAAAGATATGGCTTTTCCGGTTTCAAGGCCCCATTAGGCCCCGGGTCAAAATTTTCTAAAATCCCGTCTAGTGCTCACCTGTAATAAAAAAAAAAAAAATTGGTCAAAAAAATCTATATTAGGTTTACATATGGGTCCCAGGTCCCAATTCCGGAAATCCCTTGAACACCTTGAACGCTAAAAATGTTTTAACCATCTTTCAAATGATTCCTGTTTCAAGTCTCTATGTCTATTCATTCCAAAGATATGGCTTTTCCGGTTCCAAAGGCCTCCATTAGGCCCAGGGTCAAAATTACATTTTACAATTTTTTTTTTGCCCTAAACCATCCTTGTGTGAATACGAACACATGCAAATTTCGTGAAAATCCGTCCAGTAGTTTTCGCATCCATCGATCACCAACAGAACTTGGGACTTATTTTTATATATATAGATATATAGATTGATCAGCTCGATGAGACGAATCGGTTTAGCCATGTCCGTCTGACTGTCCGTCTGTCCGTTAACTTTTTCTTGTTTTATTTTACTTTTTTTATTTTATAATCTGGACTGATTCCTTGTTCTACCAGTTAAAATCATTTAAAGCATTAATTATCATTTTCAAGTAGCAAAATGTTACAAAATTGTGGCAGTCTGACAAAATTCAATCTAAAAATTATTTAATTGTTTTTATTTATTTAATTATTTATTCAGTTTGTATTTATTGACTTTTTTTCGTTTGCTCTATTTTTTATTCAAATTATTTTAGTACTTTTTAGTTTGTAGCATTTTTTTTTGTTAAGCTTTTATTATTTTCTTATTTATTTCATATTCGAATTTCGCTGATCGTTTTTTGCTTCATTTGTTTCGCAGCATTTTTATTTTGCATTTATTGTATTCATCGTCATCTTACGTGTGCCTCTTCATAAATAATTGAATAATTTTAACATAAATTAATATGTTTTTTTTTCAATCAATGGGTTATTCATGTTAATTTTGTGTTTTTTTTTTCCAAAAAAAAAAAAAAAAAAACTTTATGTTTATTTTTGTGGAGAAATTAGTAAAATGTTTACTAACAAACAATGAATAAATCTGTTGACGTCAAATGTGATCTTTCTTATTAAAAAAGCGATTTGCAAATTACACAGTGCTACAAAATTCAAAAAATGAAAATACTTTTTAAATGACCTAGCAGAGGTTATGGTTGTGGACATCTCCTTTTTACTTCAACGAAGCAATGATCCGAGAAAAAGTAAGCAGTGCCTTTAAGTGCAGTAAACAATATGAAGGAAACCCCCATTTTTGTTTTAACGCCTGTTTCAGGTGAAGAGAGCTGTATATGGTTTCTCAATTAAATAAAACCAAGGAAAACGTTAACTTCGGTGGAAACCTAAGCTCAAATACCCGTCACACGAATCTTTGAATAGTTTATAAATATTTATTTAAAAATAACGACTATTTTCATACAAAAAAATCTATATGGGAGCAACAACTTAAATTGGGAGTGGCACATTGGTTTTAATATGCAAATTAGTCGTTCCAGAGCATACTTTAACTTTCAGCCTAATATCATTTTACACTCAACTTAAAAAATGCGTAAAAATAAACAGTCAGACGGACGGACATAACTCGTTTCGTCGAACTGATCAATCGAAATTATAAGAATAACGCAAAAAGTTTGGCGCAACATAGTAAGTCAGACGAAACAAAAGTGATGCAGTTTTATACAGGTTCAGATAAACAGTACGTAATACGCCCTCCTAAACAGGAATTCAATTCTAAATTTACTTATAAGACCTTTTGGCACAGTGATTTAAGGCTGATGGTGTGGGGCTGTTTTTTATGGAATGGTGTGGGACTTCTGGTGAAGATTGTGGGTAATATGGATGCAAACTACTATGTTGGCAATATATTGAAAGGTGTTATGTTACCTTACTCTTAAAAAGGAAATGCCGTTACGGTATATTTTTAAGCAATATAATGACCCGAAATACAAATCTAAAGGAACAAAGGAGTAATTCCGGTGCCACGAAAGCCATGTTTTCCGATAGAAAAACTCTGAATAGATGTGAAGAATGGTATTCGAGCTGCTAAGCCAAAATACTCCTAAAATTTTTTGGCCAGCAGCAAAAATACTTGCGAGAATATTCGACTCTCTAAGAATCACACGCTGATAGCTTCCATGGAAGCGACTTCTTACGAAATGTACGGGCCTTAGCGTGTATTTTCTGGTAACATTAACTAACGTTTGCTTTTTCTCTTTGTTCTTCAACCACCAAACTTGACAGATCAACAAGAAAAAAAAATGTTTTAAGAATTTTATAGGGCGAATTAAGTTTTAACTTGCGCTGTTCTTATTGTTTCAAACACCACTGTACGAGGTGTGTTCAAACATTATCGCGAATTTTGAATTTTCGCGGGTTACGTATATTCGAATTTCGATTTTTTTGTGGCATTATGTTGGTACTCATGTCTCTCGCTTATGCCGACAAGCTCGGCCATTTTGAATGTTCACTTAATTGTTGACAGCTGCTTTGCTTGCACTTGTTTTGGATCGTCTTCGATTTTTACCTATTCAAAAAAATGGATCAAAGAACCTGTATCAAATTTTTTTTCTGAATGGAATAAATGGAATAAAAATGTTGAAGAACTCTTATGGGGACGAGCTCTACCAAAAATCAACAATAAATTATTGGTATAAATTGTTGAAAGAAGGTTGCGAACGTGTTGAAGACGAAGAGCTCCCTGATCAACCATCGACCTCAACGGACGATGCCTCACATCTAAAAATTAAAAGAATTAGTGCTTGCACACCGTCGATTAACTGTGAGAGACATTGCTGATGAAATTGGCGTATCGAAAGGATCAATCAATACAATTTTGAAGGATGATTTGGGCCACAAACGTGTCAAGTCTCGGTTGGTACCAAAAATGATGATTTTTTTAAAAACTGTACTGATTTTTCGTGACTTTTTGCCAAAAATCCAACCAATATCGTTCCGCAACCACCGCATTCGCTTGATTTGGCACCGTGTGACTCCTGGCTATTCCCAAAACTCAAGAGACCACTCCGGGGAACGCGTTTCGAGTCGATTGAGGAGATAAAAAGCTAAATCGAAGAAGGCGCTGATGGCTATACCGGAAAGGGACTATTTGGCATGTTTAGAGGATTTGAAAAAACGTTGGCAAAGGTGTATTTTATCGGGAAGGGATTACTTTAAAGGGGACAAAATAGATATTCATGAATAAATAAATAATTTAAAAAAAAAACACAGAATATGCGATACTTTTTGAACACACCTCGTATATGTATACTTTTTGGGATATACAAAGCCTTCTTAAATGCGTTACAAACTTTCAGGCGGGTATAAAAAAAAAAAGCAAAGAAAAAATTGACTTTGGTAAAACCGACACACCAAAATTTGAAGATCCGGTACAACTCAGCTGTAGACTCCATGTAAGGGTTCAGAAAAGAAACAATACAAATTTGCATAACAAAAAATTTTATTGATAGAATAAAAAAAATGGGAGGTGTACTTATATGGGGATAGTGTATATACATACAGGGTCCGCCATCTAACATTTTTTTTTTGAACTAGTGGTTATTTCGAGTGTGGCAACACTGATGTCACATCTGATTGGACAGAAAGTTAGTTTTATCCTTCCGCTGAACGAAAATGGTTGTGTATACGATTAAGGAACGCGTTAAAATAGTGCAGTTTTACTTTGAAAATTATGGTAATGTTGCAGAATGTGTGCGAAAATTACGCACGGAAATGAGCCGAACAGAAGCACCGTCCGCTCCGTATGTGCGCTTTCTTTTGAAAAATTGAGAGAAACCGGCACAATTATTAATAAACCAACGCGTGAGAAACCAAAAACAGTGCGTACTGCCGATAATATCGCTGCTGTAGCCGAGAGTGTGCGTGAGGCGCCCGGAACATCAGTGAAGCGTCGCTCTCAACAATTGGACATTTCCACGACGTCCCTTAGGCGAATTTTGAAAAAGACCTTGGTATGACACCGTACAAAGTTCAATTGGTTCAAGAATTGAAGCCACGAGACCATCCGATGCGGTTTGCCTTTGCCGAATGGGCAGATGAGCGCTTGGCCGAAGACCCGGAATTTTACCAAAAAATCATCTTTTCCGACGAAGCTCATTTCCATCTTGGCGGCTACGTCAATAAGCAAAATTGTCGTATTTGGGGGACGGAAAACCACGTGATCGAAGAGAAGCCAATGCATCCTCAGAGAGTTACTGTTTGGTGCGGTTTATGGGCTGGCGGCATCATTGGCCCATTTTTTTCTTCGAAAATGCGGCAGGAGCCGCCGTTACGGTCAATGGCGAACGCTACCGCGCCATGTTAACGGATTGGTTCTTCCCGGAAATCGAAGACGAGGACTTGGACAACATTTGGTTCCAGCAAGACGGCGCACCGTGCCATACAGCCAACGTTACGATCGATCTTGTGCGCACTGTTTTCGGAGACCGAATTATCAGCCGAAATTCTGATGTCGTTTGGCCGTCTCGGAGCTGTGATTTGACACCGTTGGATTATTATTTGTGGGGCGCCGTCAAAGACAAGTGTTATGTGGACAAGCCAGCGACAATTCAAGCTTTGAAGGACAACATTCGCGTCGCCATTGCCGAAATACGGCCGCAAACAATCGGAAATGTCCTCAAAATTGGGTCGACCGAATGGCGTACTGCAAGGCCAGCCGAGGCAGCCATTTGAACTGGAACTTATATTCCATAAGTAACCGGAAGGATTGTACTTTAATATGAAAAATAAATTTGATATGATCGGATGAACCGTTTTGTTTTTATTGCATTTAAAAAAAAGTTACGTGGCGGACCCTGTAGTACATAGGATGACACTAGAAGTGGTTTTACTTGGCGCTAAGCTTGGCACCTTGGTTCTGATAAACAAACTATTTAGGACCAAAAAAAGCAGTAATAAAAATTATTTTTCATACAACAATTCGAAAATGAGCGGTAATTTTGTATGCCTCAAAGTGGGCCATGGCACTTTAATTTTATCACTTTAATTGCTAAGGGCTGAGTAAAGCTTAAGTTTAAAATTTTAGGTTAATATCTTATAAACAAAGCGAATGAAACGCATAAATACAGACAGACGGACATGGCTCGATCGAATTATCTCGTCGTTATGATCAAAAATATATAAAAAATAGAAACTTGATTCTTGCTCGCAATGAAAACCGGGCTCAAAGCAAGTTTTGAGGTTTTAGCAAGAACCGAAACTTCGATCTTATAAAACTAAAAGTAGTTTTATATACTCGTACATATTTGTATGTGTATGTACGAATGCGGTACAATAGGCTGACTACTTCTGTGACATAGATGCGCAGTAGAATTAAATTTTTGAAACTTTATTTTCGTATTTCAATTCTTCAGGATCACAATTTATAAAAATGAAGGCAATCACGTTTTCGTTAGCATTTTGGGTTTTGTAAAATGATGACTTTCAGTTTCAGTACACAATTGCCATGATAGGCGTCACACTTTAACACCGGAATAATAGTTTCTATATAGAAATTATTAAACATTTTTTTTTTATATTTCTTCAGGAATATATTTTTGTGTTAGATAATAGAGAGCACGTGTAGACGATTATTTAGACAAACGATAAATAAAAAAAAAAACAAAAAATTAATATTTTTGTTTGTCATTTAATTAAGCACGAAATTTAAATATATATTTTCGTAAACGTGTTCTATGAAATCAAAATAAAAACTTTGTTTGTTTTTTTTTTATTTTTATTTAATGCTAATTCTTGAAACTAGTCTAAACATTAGGTTTGTAACAAGTAAACAACATTTTAATCATTATTTAATCATTCGGATATATTGTAAGACGCCTCCAAAACCAGTGAATATCGTATTTCAAATAAAATTATTTTTAATCCTTTTTAACCAGCTGCTTTGGCAACGGCTGAAGATGTTGCAGAAGCGTTGGCACCGCCACGTCCATCAGATATGGCTTCAGCAACGCTGGAGGCACTAGCAGTTGCACTATTATTGCCACCACCATTACCGGGACGATAACGATCGCGTCCTCCAGGAAGAGCGTGAACACTGGCAAGTGCTATGATTAGAACTAGGAATAATGCGAAGAACTTCATATTGTTGTGTTTAACTAAACGAAACTGTTGAATTTGAACGCTCGGGCATGTGCTTTTATAGTTCTAGAACTGCATTTTAAAACGTTTAAGCTTTACTAGCATAATTTGGCATCGAATGTAGATGATGATGACATTGATAATGTGCTACCGGCTAAGCGAGTTTGTGGAAAGGCGCTAATTACTGTTCGTCCACATGCCGAAATATAAATTTATTTATTTGTTATTTATATTTTTACTTTATTTAATGTACATAAATTTTGTCTATTTTTCGTATTATACTAAATCTATGTGCTAATTTTTATTTGTTTTAAATGCGGCTTATATTCATTTCTTTAACAGGTTTTTGTGATTGCAAATTAGATGTTTTTTTCTTTCTTTTTCTTTTGTTGAATTATTTATAAGTTACATACTTTTGTCGTTGTATTTAAGCGCACGCCGTAAAGTATTTGTTTGCTAGCTCGTTGCTATTTAAGCGACCCGTAAAGTATGGCGAAGATTTTTTACAAAAGGTAAGTTAGCAGGCTTGTTCCAAAAAAATATTGTTTTTTTATCGAATCGATTATAATCACAATTTAAATTATTCGCAGGCATAACGAAAAACAATTTTATTGAAAAACAAGCAAGAACGTTAACTTCGGAAGAACCGAAGCTCAAATACCCGCCACACGAAACTTTATTCATTTTTCTTGAAAAAAAATAAAAAAAAATGGAAGCTGAGTTTTGTATGGGACTATTTGTTATAGTGGCTCGATCCTTGTCATACAGTAGAAGTGATTTTACACAGATTGGAGTGAATATATCCATAAATAAGAACTATTTTCATACAAAATCTGAAAAATGGGCGCTTGGTTTGTATAGGGCCAAATCAAAAAATGGGCGTGGCACCTTTCTTTTGAAATTGGATATCATTAGAAGTGCTTTTACCCATTTTTGTAGTAAATACATTTACAAATAATAACAATTTTCATACAAAAAATCGGAGAACATGGTAAGTTTGCATGGGGGCTATATCTAAAAATGGGCGTGGCACCTTTCTTCTGATATTGGATGGATTGATATTGGATTAAAAGTGTTTTTACCCGATTTGTAGTCAAAACATTCTAAAATAATAACTATTTTCATACAAAAAAATCGAAAAAAATCGTAAGTTTGTATGGGGGGCTATATCAAAAAGTGGGCGTGGCACCTTGGTTCCTGACATACAAACTGCCTAGGAACACAAAAAGCTTAAGTTTAAAGTTTCAGGTCAATATCTTTAAAACTTTCCGAGAAAAAGCATTGCAACAGACGGACAGACAGACGGACATGGCTAAATCGATTCGTCTCGTCGAGCTGATCAATAATATATATACTTTATGGGGTCTCTGATGCTTCCTTAAATACGGTACAAACTTTCCGACAAACTGATAATACCCTTCACACTATGTGTGGCGAGTTTAGTAAGTACAAATTTTGCTGCCAAGCTTCTCTGGGTTGGCGGAAGATGTTCCTATAAACATTTCTACATTACATCTATAATTATTTTTTAAGAGGCGCTTACTAATAAATTTGAAAAACAACGAAATAATAATTGTTATTTTTAATTAAGAAGAATTATAGTACGGACTAGTATTGCACCTATGATGCAATTTTACCAGACAAGCATTTCACTGTCTTTTTTAATTAGCTAACAAATTTTGTTGAGTATGCATATTGGTGTGATTTTATAATTTTTTTTTTTAACGACGCTTTTTTTTTTTATGCTTTTTTTTCAAAGGGAGAAGAAACAAAAAATTTACTGCTGATTTAATGAACGCCTTTCGTTAGGGAAAATAATTTAAAAAAATATTATTTTAGATTTTAATTATTATTTTTTTATAATTATATTCTACTTTGATCAAAAAGTAGTAAGACAAATCGTTTTAAGTTTCCCGGGTATTAGGAATCGGTCCATTATTTTTCCTTAAGTTGGTAGCACCTTAACTGACTTCTTAGCGTCAGTAGTGAATGAGGCATGCGTGTTTTCAGTCAACAACAAAAAAAAAAAACATTTTTAACTTGAAAATATAATATACCACAAGCTACGAGGTCAAGTTTTTATAAGCAAATATTGCCGGACTACTTTACCAGGTATAATTGTAACATGATTACACACATGCCCGAATGCCAATTGTATGGCACAAAAAAAAAAAAAAAAAACTTTTGAAATAAAATCTGACTTTGTAAGGGCGAGACTTTTTTTAGCATGCATCAGCGTGAGTGGAACCAAATCAAATTTTGCGATGAATACGCCTTGTGCAGCGAGCAAACTGGAATTCACAAATGCCTTGAATGCTCCTGTGTTGCAAATGCAACTCTGTGTTCAAAATTTGAGTTGGTGATGGTGTGGTTTCCAATTTTATTTATCAACGAAAAGGAAAACCTAATAAAGGACCTGTGTCAACAATATTGTTTCGATTTAGCCACAGCCAATTCATTTAAGAAATAAATTAAAATTTTTCCTTGTACAATTATTTAATTTTATAAAGTTGTTCCTAATAGAAATTTGACGGAGCCGTCCACTTGGGTGTTCCAAAATAATATATTTGGAGTGAAGTGTTGCCCCAACACGACGATAGTCGATTTTGTAAGATGATGAGAATGAAACCGGAATGTTTTTCAAAACAAGAACAACTGCCAGCTGCCGTTGATGTATAGCTCAGGATTGCTTTGTTTAAATTTAGATATACTGGCGATGGACCATCCATTATCAAAATCAAATCTCTGTTTGGTATTGGTGATGCCGGTTAATTTTCTTTTTCTGAAAGTTGATTTTTCATTTGATTCTCGTTCTCGGAAAGCTGCATTTTCCTCAATTTCCTTCTGTACCCAAAGGTTAAAAGGATATATTAAGTTTGTGCGAATGTATGTAACAGACAGAAGGAGGCAAGATAGATCCTATAAAGTATATATATTCTTGAACAGCATTGGAAGGGAGGTCGAACTAGCTTTGTCTGTCTGTCCGTCCGTCCGTCTGTCATGCTGTCTGCCGTATGAAAACGATTATTTCGGAGACTATAAGAGGTAGAGCTTTCAAAATTGAAACTTAGACTCTCCTAGGCCGTCAACTGTGCACTTACAAACGGTTTTTTCTCTAGACCCATTTTAAGGGTACCCCCATACAAATGTACCCCAAAATTTTGGTTTTTTTGCATAAAAACGTCATTGTTTTTTATTCTAGGAAGTTCAAATTTAGTAAAAACTATGTCTATGATAGTCCCAATAAAATATCATAATATGGGTAGGACCAACCAAATTTTAGGTATAGCCCCCATACAAATTTACCCCCAAAAAATTGGGTTTTTTACAAAAAACGTCATTGTTTCTTATTCTTGAAAATTTTAAATTTAGTATAAATTATGTCTATGATAGTCCCAATGTAATAGACCAATATTGGTAGGCCAACAATGTTTTAGGTATAACCCCATTCAAAGATATACCCGATTTTTAAGTCTTTGTATGAAAATCCAATTCAATGATGTATGGTAGTCAAATAGAACCTAACTTAAGGTACATATTGATTGGGGACAGGGTATCTTGCAGTCGAGCATACTCGACTTCAGCGTTCTTTCTTGTTTTTTTTTCAAATTGTTTCTTTTGGTGTTCTAACTCTTCTTTCTTCAATGCTATAAAGCTTCTTGGGATTTTATAATTTCGCTCAGGCCAGTTCAAGAGTACGCTCCACGGCTGCCGCGGGTACTTATTGTTACATTTTCATCAACTGAAGAGTGATCAGTTCTCAAGGGAAGCCATCGAAAAACTGGGTGGAATTAAGAATTTTTTCATTATTTTCCGGATTCTCGTTGAATACACTTTCTCCTGATTCATCGGTGCATGTGAAGTCAAGTGTACCCTCGATCAATGCGTCATTTATAAGCCTTGCAGTAAATATTTAATCGAATTCGTAGAAATATGCGTACATTTTAGTTAACATTGCTAAAAATATCACACAACTTTTTATTTTAATTAAATAAATTGTTTCGTCGACCATGCACCTGTTGAAGTTTCTCAAGGCTGCAAACCAACAAAATGCCTGCCCTGCTAACATTCTTTTTGTCATGTGCAACTTAGTTGTGCTATTATGCTACATTTGCTTTATATGTAAAACATGAACAAAAATTTTACCTTAAAGAAACCCTAATTTTTTTAATCAATGGTAATTGATTTTATGTATAATTTTAACACTGATAGGAACTGCTTGAATACTGACAAGTGGTATGATTAGTATAAGAGACAATGCGAAGGATTTCATATTGTTGCGTTTGACTATTTGAAACTGTTGAAGTTTAACGCTATGGCATGTGCTTCTAGAATTGCATTTTAAAACGTTTAAGATAAACTTGCATAATGATAATGTACAAGTAATAATGTACTAAAAGAGCATATCTGCCAAACAATTTCATGCACAGGGCTGTTCAAAAGACAGGTCTGGCAGTTCTACCAAACTGCTAAATGGCCTGACTATTTAAACAACCCAATTATTGCAATGTGAAAAACTTGCATTTGTGTGACAAAGTTTTTACAACAATTTGTTGCATACTTCTATCTTTTAATTTTTTATGCACAATGCCGTATAATATGCTATATGACTTTTTATTTAAAACTAAGCCTATAAGACATGCTGCGATAAATTAAAACGTAAAAATAAAAACGTAACATTTTGCAATTTACGTTTTGATAAACTTATTCGTAAATCATAAAACGTAAATCGAAAATATTTACCAATTTCAAACGATTTACGAGGTGTGTTCAAAAAGAATCGCATATTTTGTGTTTTTTTTAAATTATTTATTTATTCATGAATATCTATTTAGTCCCCTTCAAAGTAATCCCTTCCCGATAAAATACACCTACGCCAACGTTTTTTCCAATCCTCTAAACATGCCAAATAGTCCCTTTCCGGTATAGCCATCAGCGCCTTCTTCGATTTAGTTTTTATCTACTCAATCGACTCGAAACGCGTTCCCCGGAGTGGTCTCTTGAGTTTTGGGAATAGCCAGAAGTCACACGGTGCCAAATCAAGTGAATACGGTGGTTGCGGAACGATATTGGTTGGATTTTTTTAAAAAGTCACGAAAAATCAATGCAGTTACAAAAAAATAAATCAGCATTTTTGGTAAAAATCGAGACTCGACACGTTTGAGGCCCAAAACATCCTTCAAAATTGTATTAATTGATCCTTTCGATACGCCAATTTCATCAGCAATGTCTCTCATAGTTAATCGACGGTGTGCAAGCACTAATTCTTTACTTTTTGGATGTCTTCATCTTCAACACGTTCACAACCTTCATTCAACAATTTATACCAATCAAATGTTGTTGATTTTGGTAGAGCTCGGTCCCCATAAGCCTTCTTCAACATTTTTATTCCATTTATTCCATTCAGAAAAAAAAATTTGATACAGGTTCTTTGATCCATTTTTTTTGAATAAGTAAAAATCGAAGACGATCCAAAACACGTGCAAGCACAGCAGCAGTCAACAATTAAATGAAGAACATTCAAAATGGCCGAGCTTGTCGGCATAAGTGAAGACATGAGTACCAACCTAACGCCAGAAAAAAATTGAAATTCGAATATACGTAACCCGCGAAAATTCAAAATTCGCGATAATGTTTAAACACACCTCGTACTATTGAACTTCTTGATAAGTTTGAGAAAAATCAAAGTGTTAAAATTCATGTTTTTGTATCTGAAACACAAAGTGTGGATGGTTTTTTTAATTTTGTCAGAAAGTTTGTGACGCATTTATGGAGACACCGTAGATTCTATTAAGTATATATTTTATATTCTTGATCAGCACGACGTGAGCAGTCGATTTGTCTGTGTGTCTGTCTGTTCGTTTTAATCTTATTAACCGTATTAACCTGGAATTTAGCTTTTTCTCAACTGTTTTTAAATTTGTTACAATAAAATTTTTTCTCAAGAAAATGTTTATTAATTTGCCCTCGGTATATAATTGGGTCCCATTATTGTGTTGTTATTAAATGTATTGGACGCCATTCCTTCTTCAAATTTTATATAAGCCACTGATGATCAAAAATAAAATAAACCCTGTTGTGGTTGCTATTTAAGCTTCGGTTTCACCAAAGTTAACGTTTTCCTTATCAGTTTGTCGAAAGTTTGTAAAGTCAAATTATATATCAAAATTTTCCGTTTTACATTTTAAGAAATTCTTTTACAAAACATAAATTTTATTTTGGATCATTGAATCGCACAAAATGCGGAATGCTCCACCTTGTTTTAATTGTATCATGATTCCGACGCTCTTGCATACCGAAAAAGCAATATAAATATATATGTGTATGCAATTATATGGTGCAATACCTTATAAGGTGTAATATTTGTATAGTTTCATTTTTTTTTTTTTTTATTTTAAGCTATATCATACCAACATCGTTCTAACTATGAAAAATTTGAAAGGGACGCAAAATTCTATACATTTTTAGTTATTTCTCTAAGAGCAGCAAAGTGAACTACTTAAGCACTTATTTCTAATCTTTTTTATTCCAATTCGCCATTGTCTTGAGATATTAAATAAAAAATTCTTCATATATTTGCTTTTATTATAAATTATTTATGTGATATTTAATAAAAATCTAACTTATTAAACTGGTTTTACGAAAGTATTATGATTCATTTCGATGCATGACAATGTCTAAATCGAAATCTAAAAATAAATAAAAATAAAACCAAAATATTTGGAATGTCAAGTTCGTTCAAGTTCGAATGTAAATTTTGCAGAAGCCGCTTGCATTTTATGATTTTTTTTTTTTTTTTAACTTATAAAACGTGATAATTATTTAAAATAATACGAAAAACCTTTATAATTTTTTTTCGTACGATATTATGTTAGTCATGTAAATTAAATGCTATTTTAAAAATGGAAGACAAATTTATGAGTTTGGAATAAATAATAAGTTTTTTTTTATTTTTGGTTTATTTTTATATCAATGAAAATCATTGAACAGAACTATAGTTTAGCGTAGAAGGTAGTTTTTGTATTTCTTTGATGAATATCGTACATTTTGCAACACTACTTTCGATTTTTTTACTTTAGCAATCTTTAATCAAATCGATATATGTAAAATGCATGAATAAATGAATGAATAACGCCCCTAAAAAATGTCGATATTGCAAAAAAAACAAAAAAAAAAAAAAACTTGTTGAAAACAAATAAAACCAAAAACAAAATATGTGGCCAACTGAGCTGGACCAGTCTGAGTAGTTCGTCGAACGAAAACGTCGATTGTTTACTATATGGAATAAAATATTTATATACATTTAGTTACTTGAGTAAATTTGTTGTTGTATGCCGGAACTTTAAAGACCATAAATGCTGCAAATCAAGTGTTCCGCTTCGGCATTTAGGAGTATATATATGTTATGTATCTCAAAGCGTATATATATTTACTATATACTCGTTCATATGTACTCGTTTAAATGTAAAGTTTGCGCATGTGCAGCTGCAACCGATTATAATTGGCCTGTCTCGACTAACCTTCCTAAGTGGGAAGTATAATTTCATTCATGTACACAGAGAGAAAAACGCTGTTATGTAATAAAGAACATACAAAATCAAGCACGATGTGCTTGCATTGAGCATAATCGTGCTCAATTCAAGTTTCAAAGCTTAAATTGCCACATGAGAGAGCAAAGTAGTGTAAAACGTGACATACGCTCTCAAAAGTTTGCACTCGTTGTATCATTTATCCGTTTATTAAAAAGAAATGGTTTTTTATAAAAGAACACATATTCTTCATATGAGAACGAAGGTTCTTGATATAAGTACAACTCGTTCTTAATGTAAGTCCAACTCGTTCTTGATATAAGTACAATTTATTTTAAATATAAGTTCTTAATAATAATACAATATAAGTATAGTTCATTCCTAATATAAGAACAATTCGTTCTAAATTTAAATACAATTCGTTCCAAATATAAGCACAATTCGTTCTTAATACAAGCACAATTCGTTCTCAAATCGATATAAATTTTTGTATGTAATGAATATATCGAAAAATTGATGAATCATCTTAAAAAATTAACCACACATGTGCTTGATATAAGTAAAATGTGCTTAGTTTTTCTCATTGTGTATTTTTGTTCATTTTATACCCTCTAAACTAAAACGTTATATTGTAATTGTAAATATTCTTACAACGATTACGATAATTGAGTCCAAATATCTCTGTTTTTAGTTTGACTCGTATAATAATTTCGTTAATTGTTTTCATTAAAAATAAAAAAAATGTTATAAGCACAGAGAAAACATTCACTTTTCACCTTTCTAATTAGCGCTTTTGAAGAGTGCATTAACCGATTTTAACCGACTTTAGTTAATATATAATATGTGTTAGCTAAGCTATTACTAAATTAACTTAATTTTGTCTTAACTGGTTAATGACTCGATGACTCGCTGTCGTTTTGGTAATTTTCTTAAAAGATTACACATCAGGTAGGGTATAAAAGGGGTCGCATACATTTTTCGTTTAAATTCATCAGCCCAATTCGATTATGTATGTGCAAAATGTTTACAAATATTATGTCACATATACGCCATATGAGCAGTTTGTAAATAAGGAGGATGAGAGTGAGAGTAAATGCCCAAAAATATTTATACAATCAAGATGCGGTTTAAAAGTTTCGGAATTGTACACAAATATAATTTTTAAATCTCTAACTTTTGATTAGCCAAATGAGCATATTGGTGTATAATTAAACAAGAAAGAACGCTGAAGCAGAAGCCTGTACCCAATCTATATTTGTAAAATTTAGGTTCTATTTGACTACCATACCTCATTGAATTGGATTTTCATAGAAAAACTTAAAAAATTAGGTATATCTTTAAATGGGGTTATACCTAAAATTTTGTTGGGCCTACCCATATTGGTCTATTTCATTGGGACTATCATAGACATAATTTATACTAAATTCAAATTTTCTAGAATAAAAAAACAATGACGTTTTTATGTAAAAACCCAAACCCTCTTATAGTCTCCGAAAGAATCGTTTTCATACGGCAGACAGCATGACAGACGGACGGATGGACGGACAGACGGACAGACAGACATAGCTAGTTCGACTCCCCTTCCAATGCTGATCAAGAATATATATACTTTATAGGGTCTATCTTGCATCCTTCTGTCTGTAATATACATTCGCACAAACTTAATATACCCTTTTACCCTTTTGGTACAGGGTATAAAAATTTGCTAAGTTCATCAGTATATGGAGAAGATAGGATATTGCAGCCTTCTAGAGAAATGTAGGTAAACTATCCGGTCATTTCTCTAGAAGAATGCACACACTGAGCTTCAAAAGGTCACAAGTATGATAAAAATGTAGACAAAAACCAAGTGTAATTTTGAAAAATTTTGTTTTAATGTACGTACTATTAAAATCCGTGTCCCATAGGTATAGCTTTCAAACGAAATAGTTTAACCAAATATCAAGAAAGTTGAAGAATATAAAAAAAAACCTTAAAAATATTCCGTTTGACTTGAAAATATTCAAACACAGAATCTGAACAGTCATAATATTTATATACTGTTCGAAAGATCTAAGTTTTTCTTTCCAAAACAGATTAAATTCGATTCGTAGTTTACCGAGATATTCTCACATAAGTGGAATAGAAGAAAATAAATACATAGTTTTTTTAACTGTAAGTCCATACCCACTATCCCTACTATAAGAATTCCCATCTATTTGAACTTTTTAGCAATTAAATTGAATCCCGAAAATTTGAGTCTACATTTTCTCGGGAATACAATTAGGTAGGATTTCATTTGAAATGTATACGAATCAAGAACCAACCTTAGTTTTTTTTCAACATTTTCATCATACCTGTAACTTCAGTGTAAGCAACTAGCTAACTCTTTCAATTTTTAAACTTTTTAAGTTTTGATACTTTTATGCAACTTTGATATGGGGCATTTCACGTCAAATGTCCAGCTAAAAAAAATGTTGTCCAATCCTTTTCAAATTTTTTTGTGAGTTGTCTTATATGTCAACAATTTGTCATGCAAATATTATTAGATTACATTAAGAATTGGAGGAGGGGAGGGGGTCAAAGTTTTAAGTTTTTTGATGACACGCTCTACTTTGTTTAATTATTATTATTATAAAAAAAAAATAAAAATTTTTTGGGATATGATTTTTATAGGTTTTTTCCTCAGCTTTCGATTGACGTAGTCCATTTTAAAAATATTTTCATTTTCACCAAAATTTTTGAAAATTAAACATATTTTTCAATTTTTTCATCTTTGGACACGATTTTTTTTTTTTTTTTTATTTATATTGAAGGATTCTGAGAATTTTTTTCTACAAAATATGTCATTTTCAAAATACCGTTTTTTTTTGTTTTCGAGAAATTAAATATTGAAAATTGCGTGTCATGTTATAAATGAGAAAACACTACGCTGAAGTGTCGCCGCCATCTGTCGGCGGTAATTTAAATCAACGGCGCGGTACGACGCAAAGCGGAATTGCTCTACGCTGACATGACACGCAATTTTCAATATTTAATTTCTCGAAAAAAAAAAAAAACGGTATTTTGAAAATGACATATTTTGTAGAAAAATTCCTCAGCTTTTTCAATAAAAATAAAAAAAAAAAAAAAATCGTGTCCAAAGATGAAAAAATTGAAAAATATGTTTAATTTTTCAAAAATTTTGGTGAAATGAAAATATTTTTTAAAATGGACTACGTCAATCGAAAGCTGAGGAAAAAAACCTATAAAAATCATATCCCAAAAATTTTTATTTTTTTTTATAATAATAATAATTAAACAAAGTAGAGCGTGTCATCAAAAAACTTAAAACTTTGACCCCCTCCCCCTCCTCCAATTCTTAATGTAATCTAATAATATTTGCATGACAAATTGCTGACATATAAGACAACTCACAAAAAAAATTTGAAAAGGATTGGACAACATTTTTTTTTAGCTGGACATTTGACGTGAAATGCCCCATATATAACCCGTGATAAAGGTTTATTCCAGCTTGGGGGCAGTAAATTTGTATATCTTCATCTCGTAGCTTGCTTACAAGTCTTTTTTCCTGTGCACTGCAATGAGGTCTAATTCCCATCTTTTATTATAGCAATACTTTAATTAAAACTTCATTTATTGTAGTTAAATTTCCTCATAATCTTACATTCAGCAACTAAAAAACTCTTTGAATTTATGCAGTTAAATTATTTTACCTACTCACTCATATATTTATAAATGCCCAGGGTAATACATTAAAAAAGAAGCTAAAATATTAGCCAACAAGTAATTTTTATTACCCATTTTGATCCAGCCATTTCCGCCTCTCCGTCTATCTCTCTTTCTCCTCTCTCTCTCTGCCTGTCCGCCCGTCTATTTCTTTCTCTAAGTTGTATTACGTCAGTTTTAAAGATATTGGGATGAAATTGGAAACTTAAGCTTAAATTTACTACACATTTGCTGTTTTTTTGCATTTTCATAGAAAAACTTAAAAATTCGGGTATATCTTTGAACGGGGATGTACCTAAAATTTTGTTGGGCCTACCCATATTGGTCTATTTCATTGGGACTATCATAGACATAATTTATACTAAATTTAATTTTTCTAGAATAAAAAACAATGACGTTTTTATGTAAAAACCCAAAATTTTGGTGTAAATTTGTATGGGGGCTATACCTAAAATTTGGTTGGTCCTACCCATATTGGGATATTTTATTGGGACTATCATAAACATAATTTATACTAAATTTAAATTTTCTAGAATAAAAAACAATGACGTTTTTATGTAAAAACATAAAATTTGGGGTAAATTTGTATGGGGGCTATACCTAAAATTTGGTTGGTACTACCCATATTGGGATATTTTATTGGGACTATCATAGACATAATTAATTCTAAGTTTGAACTTCCTGGAATAAAAAACAATGACGTTTTTATGCAAAACCCCAAAATTTTGGGGTAGATTTGTATGGGGGTACTCCTTAAAATGGGTCAGAGAAAAACCGTTTGTAAGTGCATACTTGACGGCCTAGGAGAGTCTAAGATTCAATTTTGAAAGCTCTACCTCTTATAGTCTCCGAAATAATCGTTTTCATACGGCAGGCAGCATGACAGACGGACGGACGGACAGACAGACATAGCTAGTTCGACTCCCCTTCCAATGCTGATCAAGAATATATATACCTTATAGGGTCTATCTTGCCTCCTTCTGTCTGTTACATACATTCGCACAAACTTAATATACCCTTTTACCCTTTGGGTACAGGGTATAAAAACTGTTTGGTCCCAAAAATGTGTTAGAGTATTCGTTTTCGAAACGGTTCGGTAGGAACCGTTTTGCAGCTCTCATCTTACTATTTTCAATTTAACATTTTTTAAACAAGTCACATATCGTAATTCTATCTTTTTTAAGTGACGCAGTAAATACTAATGACTCATAGATGACTCGTACCTCAAAATATTTCGAATACGAATATCCGTTTTCAATGAAAGACTTCTCAAAAAAAAAAAAAAAGGACAATCATATTTCGAATCGTATAGATACAAATTTGAAATTATTTTTTAATGTTCCGAAATATATAGAAAATAAATATCGAAATTCAATGTTCATTTTAGGTAAAACTAGAGCTATTTTTTTCCCTGTATCCGAAGGGTAAATGGGTATAATAAGTATGTGCAAGTGTAACAGACAGAAGTAGGCTAGATGGACCCTATAAATTATACAATATATATTTTTGATCCGTCTGTCCAGCTGACAGCCGTATGAAATCGACTATCTCGGAGTCTATAAGATATAGAGCTACTATATTTGAAACATAGACAATCCTAAGCCTAAGCAAACGGGTTTCCTAAAAAGACCCCAAGAAAACTTCTATGTTTTAATTCCCGGAAATCTAAAATTAAAATAAATTGTGTCTATGATCATTCCAATAAAATATCCCATTAAGGGTAGGAAAAAAAATAAATTGTAGGTGTAGTCCCTATACAAATGTACCCCATTTTCAAGATTTTGTAGAAAGTCTAATGCAATAAAGTATGGTTCTAAGATAAAACTTAAGTCAGTGTCATTTCTTGTTAAAAAAAGAAGATGTGGAAAAAAAATCATTCTGAAACTTTGAAAGCAAAGCTTGAAAGCAAAAATCGAGCGAGCTAAATACCGTTAAAGCGAAAATGTAGAATTACACCCTGAAAAAGTATTTGATCATGGTTTAATCGATTGTTTGAAATGTCAAAATTGTATGGCAAAGAAGACGAATGAGTCAGCATAAAGAAATTATTGACGTTTTCAGCTTAATAAGGCAAGTTAACATTTAATAGAAAAGTAGACAAAAAATTATAGCTCAATGATTTCTATGAATTAGAGACATTTTTAAAAGTTCATCTAGGATGGCGTTTATATTAATTTTAATAGATTTTAAATTAAAAAAATAAATTTTGCTGTTAAAAATTACTTTTTGCTTAAGTTTTTTTTTTCAATATTTACGCAGCTTGACTTTTTTCAATTTATTTTCATGAATTTTTGTTTGTGGATTTGTAACGCAACTGGGTGCGATCCATATTTAAATTTTGCAAAATCCAAGAAACTCAATAACAAATAAAATAACGTAATTCATGTTTTATTTATTTATTTTTTTTTTTATTAATAATTTAAGCACAACAACAAATAAAACTAAACACAAAAGCTTAAATACAAAATTTAACTTGATTTTTTTCGTTTTTTTTTTTTTCATTCGATTTTACAAAATTTTGGGTTTTATCACAAATTGAATAAAAAATGTTTATATTTTTTTATAACATTTATTTCCGCTACTTTAGCTTCCAGTTTTTTATGCTAACTAATAATATAATTCATTCATTTTTTTGTTTTTTCTATTGTATATGGCAATCTATAGAAGACTTCTTTTCAGCTTATAACAACAACAAAATAAAAAAAAAACGTGGCGCGTGAAAAGTATCTAGATACAATTGGCATGTCGCTCGCTGACGTCTCGACTGTTGCTGTTGACCTTGTATAGGCCATTTTTGGTTGTATAACTATAACTGAATTAATTTAAGAGTATTTAGTATCCATTTTTATTCGTTAATACCGATGAGTAACCGTAGAGTATTTCAACACCGTCCTCATTGAAGATACGCTCAATGTGTACCGGTGCAGGCGTTTTCAGTACACGAGGTTCCGGTGGTGCAGCGATAAGTGGTTGGAATGTTGTTATTTCTTCGGTTATAATTTCTGTTGTTGCTTCTGTTGTTGTTGTTGGAATTTCTGTTGTTGTTGTTGCTGGTGTTTCTGTTGTTGCTGGAACTTCTGTGGCTGTGGTTGTGGTTGTTGCTATTGGAATTTCTGTTGTTGTTGTTGTGCTTGGCGTTGTTAATGTCGTAGGAGCGGCAGTTGTTGTTGCTGGAATTTCAGTTGTTGTAATTGGTGTCGGTGTTGTTGTTGTTGTCGTCGTAGTAGCTGTGCTTGTTGTTGTTGTAGCGGTGGCTGTGTCGGCTGCAACTTCAATTGACATTTGTTGTATTTCTTGAATCGATTCTTTTTTATCTTTTTTTCTCTAAATGCACTGCCTGCTCTAATTTTTCAATTCTTTGACGCAATTCTCCAATTGTTGATTTGTAGATTGTAGCATCTTCAGAGCGAATATCTTCAGCTGTATTCAGTTGCTTGATTTCAGTTGGTGCCTTGTTTTCTTCTTCCTTCTGCTCTAATTGGGGTACAATTGTAGTCGGTGCTGCTGCATCTTCAATTTGATGGTTGTACTCCGATGCAATGGTTGAGGATTCCGTAGCTGCTCTTAGATTTTCAGATTGATTTAGCTCAACAGCTGCTATCTCTGTACTTATTACTTGCTCCTCAGTCGGTTGTACTTCTGCTTGTTTGCTGCTCTCTTCGGTTGTACTAGTTTCAGGTATCTCAGATGCTGGTGTTGCTGTCGGTTGTGAAGTTGAATATTTGATTCCAGTATAATCGAAACTTATTGTTGTTGGTATTTCTTCGGTTGTTGTTGTAGTTGAGGGAGTTTCAGTCGTTGTTGTTGTAGAAGTTGTTGAAATCTCTGTTGTAGTTGTTGGGGCTTCTGTGGTGGTTGTTGTGGATGTTGTTGTTGGTGATTCTGTAGTTGTTGTTGTGGATGTTGTTGTTGGTGATTCTGTGGTTGTTGTTGTTGAAAATTCGATAATTGTTGGTGATTCTGTGGTGGTTGTTGTGGATGTTGTTGTTAGTGTCTCTGTGGTTGTTGTATATGCAGTTAAGTCTTCTACAATTGTTGTAGGTGACTCGGTGGTTGTTGTTGTAGTTGTTGTTGAAAGCTCAATATTTGCTGCTGCTTTTTCAATTGCTATTGGTGACTCTGTGTTTGTGGTTGAATCTTCTACAATTGTTGTTGTTTTCGTAGTAGTTGTAGTTGTTGTTGATTCGTCTACTATCGTTGGTGTCTCCGTAGTTGTTGTAGTTGTTGTTGAATCTTCTACTATAGTAGGTGTCTCCGTGGTTGTTGTAGTTGTTGTTGAATCTTCGATTATTATTGGTGTCTCCGTGGTTGTTGTAGTTGTTGATGAATCGTCTATTATCGTTGGTGTTTCCTCTGTTGTTGAAGTTGTTGTTGAATCTTTTACTATTGTTGGTGTCTCAGGGGTTGTGGTAGTTGTTGTTGAATCTTCTACTATTGTTGGTGTCTCCGTTGTTGTTGTAGAAGTTGTTGAAAGCACAAGTTTTGCAGATGTTTCGAGTGTTGTTGTTGAAGATTCAATTACTATTGGTGTTGCTGTGGATCTCGTTGTTGAAAACTCATTAATTGCTGTTTGTTCAGTTGTTGTTGTTGGTGCATTTTCAATTGCTATTGATGATTCAGCATTTGTTGTTGTTGATGATGACTCTACATCCGTTGGTGTTTCAGTTACTATTGGTGACTCTGTAGTGGTTGTTGTTGTTGAAAACAGAATACTTGCATGTTGTTCAGCTATTGGTGAAGTTTCAATAGCTTTTAGTAACTCTGTCGTTGTTGTTGTAGATGATTCAATATTCGTTGGTGTTTCAGTTGTTGTTGTTGTTGTTTCTATTACAATTGGTAACTCTGTAGTGGATGTTGTTGTTGTAGATGAATCAGTTTCTAACGTTGTTGTTGTTGCAGCTTCATCGGATATTATATGCGACTCTACTGTTGTATCTTTTGGAAGTTCTGTCGTAGTCGTTGTTGCTGTTGTGGTTATATCAGCTGCAGACACTGTTGCTGTTGAGGAAACATCAAAATGTTCTGCTAATATTTCAGGTAACTGCGTTATTTCATCGACCACTTCTTCTACAACTTCTTTCACAGGCGGATACACTGGATTTGTGCTCAACAATATTTTTGCACCAAACTGTTCAAAATTATTAATTATTTTTTCAGGTATTTCAAATATTTCTGCAAACTCTTGACTTTTTACTACACTTTTTTCTTCTTCCACTGCTTCTGTATCATTTTTATCGTTCGTTTTATTTAAATTTTGATCATTTTGTTCATTGAACAACGTGGTTTGCTCCACTGCAGCAGTTGCAGCTAACTGCTCTTCAGGTAATTCTGTAACAAAATCTGTATTAAATAGCAGCAATGAATTTTCATGCTCATTTGGATTATAGAAACCATGCGAATTTGTAAATATTCCATCATCATCTTCATCATTATTCACATTTCTTGTGTAAATGGGCACACTTAAAATATTAATTTCACTTTCAGTTGGCGTTTCATTCACTGCCACCTGCTCCTCCTCCTCCTCTGCTACTTCAGGTGTGCACTCGGTTTCGGCGTATTTCATGGTATATCTTTTTCGGTGCAATAACTCCAATATCCACCTCATCTGTTAGCTGTTGCTGTGGTGTTGGCGCTGTTTGTACCAGTTCGTTGCATGCAATTGCTGCAATTATTAGCAAGATCAATGGAATTTTATGCATTTTGCACACCCAGCTGACAATGAATCGAAAATTTATAAAATTAATTCGTTTAATAATTACAACGACGACGGCGGTGGCGGCGGCGGCGTTTATAAACAAGATCTCATAAACAAGTCTTTAAACGTTCACTTTTTCTTTATTTTTTTATTAAAATGTAAACATTTTTCATGTTCTGTATTTTTCTTTTTTTATTTTTTTTTTTTTAAGTCGTTCGCGCCACTTTAAAACTCGAATTCGAATGGAATTTCGTTTTTTTTTTTTCTACGAGTTCCTGCTCTCGAAGTTGTTACTTTTTTTATGGCTGATTGCCGTCGTTTAGTCTGACTAGTTTAGTTTACTTTGAGGAACTAAACCAACTGCTAAGGTGTCAAACGTTTTTATTTTACTCAGAGACACACAATTCATGCGAAACTAAAAACCGATTTGTATCTTGTATCTGCGACTTTTAACGTTGTTGTTATTTCCGATTCGTAACTGGTATGCATGTATCTCTTCGGTTTTTGCGTTTTTGATCTCTGTTTAAGCTCAATTTTCCCTCAACGATAAATCGATTTTTTTTTTTTTTTTTTTTTTTTTTGCGGTAGAGTGTTGATTTGAGTGACGAGGTTTATGAAACGCAGGTGCCTTTCAATGTATTGATTGAAGATACATAGTTTGTATACATATAATACATGAGCATATATAATAATTATTAACGCTGTTTATTAGTTTAATATAGTCTACTCAATTTTCATAATAATAATATGTATGTCTGGCGTCGTGATTTTTTTTTTTTTATTATTTTTATTGATCTTGACTGTTCCGTTTAAGCTTAAATTTGATATTTACTTTATTGTTGCGTTTAGTTTATTTATTTTTGTTACTTATTATAGTTTTCGTGTTTTTGTTGACCCATTTTGCAAGAAAATTAATTTTTTTGCAATTAGCTTATTGACTAAATTTGATAATTTAATGGAAGATTTTTTATTTTAAACCTTGAAAGTATCTATATTTGAGGAATTCTTTCTTAACGGACGACCATAATAAATAAATTATTCATAAATTATTTATTTTATTTTTTATACCCGTCACACATTGTGTAAACGGGTATATTCAGTTTGTCCGAAAGTTTGCAACGCATTGAAGGAGGCACCGGAGACCCCATAAAGTATAATCGATTAAGCCATGTTCGTCTGTCTGTCCGTCTGTCTGTTGCGATGCGTTTCACGCGGAAAGTTTTAAAGTTATTAACCTGAAATTTGAAACTTAACCTTTTCTTGCTCCTGTATGTCAGAACCAAGGTGCCACGCCCATTTTTAGATAAAGCCCCCATACAAATTTTACTACTTTTTCGACTTTTTGTATGAAAATAGTTATTATTTTCGAATATATTCAATCCAAATAGGGTAAGAACACTTCTTATGCCATCCAATGTCAAATCTAAGGCGACACGCCCATTTTTATGTATAGCCTCCATACAAACTTACCGCCCATTTTCGAGTTTTATATGAAAACATTTATTATCTCTGAATGAATTCAATTAAATTTGGTTAAAATCAATTCCAAGGTCCACCTTAGTGAACACTATCGATATGGTAAGGATCGGGCTAATATAACATAAAGCCTCCATACAAATTTGACCAAATTCATCGTGAAATTTAATCTAAGCACCTGGTGACAACATAAACTATTAAAAGTGTTGTGTAACGGTTATATCAGCTTCGGTTCCACCGAAGTTACCGTTTTTCCTTGTTTTTTTTTTTTAATTTTAAAGAATATTTAATGTCTGTCTATTCGAGACAATAAGCAAATTGAAAAGGTAGATGCCTTTTAGCACAAACGATATTAATTAGATTTTTTACGATTATGGGTGAATAAGATAATCAACAACAATAATCAAGAACAATAGTTTCACAAGTTCAATTCAGGTCTGAGGTGAAGGTCCAAGGCGTGAGTTCTTTTGGGCCGCCTTGTGTGTTGGCTGTTGTCAAGTAAGTTTATCGTTAACTGAGTATTATGTTGTTCCAGTCTGGAGATGAAGCGGGTTCCGAATTAACGAATTTAATTTCTAGGTCTCTGTGGATGACTGAGTTCCTGACGTAGGTTGGCGCACCTATAATCCTGCGGAACAACTTGCTTTGGAATCGCTGCAGTATATCGATGTTAGACTCAGCTGCCGTCCACCAGAGTTGGATGCCATAAGTCCAAATGGATTTCAGAAGTGCTTTGTAGGGCAATACTTTGTTGCGAGTGCTCAGCTCAGATCTTCTGCCGAGTAGCCTGTACAATTTAGCTAACTTAAGGTTTAGCTGCTTCCTTTGGCCTCAAGGTGAGCCTGCCAGTTAAGACGCAGACTGGGGGACTGCACCATGAAGACTGACTGGGAGGCAGTTGAGCCTGCGGTTTGCAAAAAATTCAAAATAAAATAAAATTCAAAATATTTTTCCATCTATTTGATCTACAGTGATGCAATTCGATATAGGCTAATAAGCTAAAATCTTCAGGCTTAAAGTTTGATATTTCAAATTATGGTATCAAGAAAATTGTGGTTTGGTATAATATTCCCGCACGATTCCAAACAGTCATCAGACACAAATTCGAATCAGTTTCAAATTTTCTTTCCCATTATCATTCTCTGTAGCCGAAGGTTGATGTTTAATAACTGTGCAAATTTATGTAACAGACAGAATAAGGCATCGAAAGATGAGTTAACTTGGAGCGGAGTGTCCGTCATGCTGCCTGTAGCCGTATGAGACAATGAAAACGTGACACCAAATTTGAAAGTTCGATTCGCCTAAGCCCGCCTGGGGTATGAAAGGTAAGTCGATATAGCTATGTCTTTCCGTCCGTCCTGGCGCGTGCCGTATGAAAACGATTATATCGGACACTATTAGAGATAAGGACACCATATTCGAAACTTAGTATCTACTAAGCCGTCAAATGATCACTTACAAACGGTATTTTTTAGCTCCCCTTACACAACTGTCCCCAAAATGCTTATTTGAACACTAAATTTATTATGGATTATGCCTACATTAGTCCAAATAAAACATTGCAACAAATATAAATCAATTTTTTTACTTTTTGTATAAAAATTCAATACAATAAAGTAAGCTATTTAAAAGTTAGGTGCAGGGTTTCTTGAACATTTTAAAGAGTTTCTTAAAATTAAAATGAAAGATTTTTTCCGTAACTAACAGAATATCCATGAAATCGTACTTAAATCCCCCTAAAAAACAACTAAACTTTTTGAAAGTGTTGTTGCTTTGTAAGCAAGGAAGAAGGAATATTATTAAAAAGGCAAATATTGTTTGTGTATTTCGCATTGGGCAGATTTCTGCAATCAGCGTTACATCTATAACATAGGTTATGTTTCCCCATGTAGCATGGAGTGTGCTACTACGTTGTACGGGCGTTTTGAATATTCATTCGGCTCTTTTTCGTTTCGCATCTGCTGTTTTTGTGCAGCTATTTTCGATGGCATTTTTTAATATTTGTTTTTTTGTTTTTCTATTGCAGCGCAACTAAAATATGTCGGGGCTAACATAAAAACATACTAAAAATCACCAGTTATTTTATTCCAGCGTTGAGGAACACTGCAGATTTTTTTTTTTTTTTTTTTTTTTGGTTTTGATTGCAGCAACTCCACAAAATGTTGGGGCCAGAATAATAAAAACATACTAAAAATTGACTTCTTGAAGGAACCGAATGTGCCTGTAAATGTATTGTTTTAGTGTTCTATAATTATACTTGCATTGTTGACTTTTAAGTTAAATCGGTTTTGACTCATCGGTTATATGGTTTTAAGGTCCATAGCGGACATAAAAACCAATTCACAATTTTATATGTACAGATTTCATTTCTCCACTTCAATTTAAATTCTTGACATCTCATTGAGTAATTATTGGCACAACCCAGCGTTATTCAAGTCCTTTTATGAAAAGAATATTAAAATTAAAATTACAGCTTAAAATGTAATCGTATAAAATTTAATTTAAAAAACTTTTACTTAATTAATATCTCGTGCATTTATATATTTTAAGCATTAAAAATTTATAAAAAATTCTTACCATATATGCTGTGAATGAGCGTTAAGTAGAGTGAATTAATGCCATGACACGAATATTTTTGTAATATTAACAAAAAAAAAAGGCCAACGCATATAATAACAAAAACAAAAACAACAACGATGACGATGAGGACAATGTGCACTTAAAATGACCATTATTGTAAAAGGATCAACTTAAATGTCTCGACCATTATCCTTTATTGTCGATAATTGAATTTTGATATGCTGTAATCTTTCGTTGTGCATCGAATTTCGAACGAAAAAAAAAGAATTCATTTAATTTATAACGAGAAAAATATGAAAAATATAAACGTTAAAAAAGGGTAATGAGTATGAAAGAAGTATTGAAACAATTGATTTCTTTTTTTTCTATTTTTTACATTGTTCGTTATCCTTTTTTTTTTTTTTTTTTTGTAGCTGCTTATTGTTTTGTTTATGTATTGCGACTGCATTGAAGGATGCTTCAGTTTCTTATTCGAGCACAGCGCACAAACTTTTAAGTGCCTTCGATTGTAATTTTTCATGAAAACAGTTTCTATTTCACATTCAAAGAACGACGAACGAGCAAACTTTGTTTCTCAAGTGGCATTTAAAAAATTTTGCAACAATATTTTACACAATTTAAAATGTCAATTGTTATGAAAATAAATTCTCAAATTCTTTGGGGAACAGTGAAATATGAAAATTTATGATTGTGAAATATTTTACAAATAAGCAAATAAGTTGATACCATTTGGAAATTGTATTGAAAAAGTGAATAAATACAATAAAATTTAACTAAGTGCATACTTGGGCTTATAAGTTTCTCTTTGCATGTATTGAGATTTTTATAAAGAAAAATGGAAAAAAATTTGCATTCCATATCTTTAATATGGAAAAAAGGTTTAAGCATGGAATGTAGAGTTGGAGAACGCTGTTTCACCACGACCCAGAGGCTATATGTATCTTTCAGACTACCAGATCATTGTAGTGTATATAAGGCGGGAGTTGTACACTTTCAGAGCAAGTTCAGGAACATATATACTGAAAGCACTTGACTCGAGATGGCCGAACCCTGGAATATTTACTGTCTTTAAGTCAGGCACCCACCACCCAACATATAGTAGTTAGCTCAAGAGTGATGTTTTAAAAGTTAAGGTTTTCAGGTTAGCAGCACTGGTTGATAATGGCGTCCAAAAGTCATCTGTCAAAGTAAAAATTTTCAGTATTCTCTACCATTTCATCAACGAGCAACGATTGCAAATTGTTGAAATTTATTATAAAAGTGCGTGGTCTGTGAAAAATGTGCATCCATATTATGGTCGTGCTGTTATCACCAATTTTAGCATCAAGTTTACTTAGAGCGCACCGAAGAGAATATTGCAGCCGTAGCGTCCAGTGTTAATGAGGATTGTGAAATGTCAATTCGTCGCCGTTCTCAGCAATTGGGCATGTGTTATGGAAAACTGTACGTGTCGATTTGGGTTTAAAAGTCTTTAAAATTAAACTCCAGAAAGAATTAAAGCCGAATGTCCTACCACAACGTTAAATTTTTTGTGAATGGACCTTAAAACAGCTCAGCGATGAAGCTTATTTCTGGCAAAACGGATAAGTTGACTACCGTATCTAGGGTGATGAACAGCCATATGTCATGTATGACTGTGTGATTAATCGATTAATCAATTAGTTGAAGAATCATATAAAATTCGAAAATGGGCGGTAAGTTTGTATGGGGGCTATAGCTAAAAATAGGCGTGGCAGCCTGGATTTAACATAAGATGACATTAGAAGTATTTTTAAACAACTACATTTATGACTACATTCAAAAATAATAGCTATTTTCATAGAAAAATCCAAAAAAAACGGTAAGTTTGTATGGGGGCTATACCTTAAAATGGGCGTGGCACTTTGATTTTAACACTTGAAGTGCTAAGGACTGAGAAAAGCTTAAGTTCCGAGTTTCAGGTCTATATCTTTAAAACTAAGCGAATGAAACGCATATATACAGACAGACAGACGGTCAGACGGACAGACAGACAGACAGACGGACATGGCTAGATCGACTCGCCTCGTCGAGCTGATCAAGAATGTATATACTTTATAGGGTCTAAGATGTCTCCTTTAATGCGTTACTAGCTTTCTGACAAAACGATAATACCCTCCACACTGTGTGTGACGGGTATAAAAAGAAAAGGTCGTCACTTTTCATCTTTTCTAGGTTGGACTAAGATTATTACATATTATTTAATAAAATCAAAAAATTATATCAAAAAATATTTTTTTGATAATCATGATTAATCAGCAACAATTGATTTATTTTTACAATCATCAACAATCGATTATTTCCAACAATCACACAGCACTTATGCCAGACAAGAACTACCGATGCATCCCGAAAAAACGACAGTTTGGTGGGGATTATGGGTTCTTGGCATCATCGGTCCATTTTTCGTAAACGACGACCGTGGAAGAAACGTTACCGTCAACGGCGAACGATATCAAGCCATGATGCGCGACTTTTTTTGCCGAAGTGGGCTTATTTGAACTTGGTTGACATTTGGTTTCATCAAGACGGCGCCACATGCCACACAGCTCGTGAAACAATCGGCATGTTGAAGGATGAATTTTATGATCAGCTTATTTCTCGAAATGGTTCTGTGAGTTGGCCGCCAAGATCATGCGATTTAACGCCTCTTGATTATTTCTTAGGGGGCTATGTGAAGTCGTTAGTCTATGTGGAAAAGCCGAACACGATTAAAGCCACACAGGATAACATGACACCCGTTATTCGTGGAATGCAGGCCGAAATGCTCGAAAAAGTGACGCAAAAATTGAACCATTTGAAACGGAGCCGCAGACAACATTTACATGAAGTTATACCCGCTATAACAAAATTTTAAGGTTCATATACATTGGGTACATAGTATTTTAAAGTAGAATTATAGCGACAAAAACGTTCTCTTTTAAATTTATTACTGAAAGTCATTTAATTTCAACTTAAATTTCTATATTCTTCACTGAATTGTTTCACTAATTTTCTTTCCATTTTGCAAAACTTTCACTTGAAGAAAATTATTTTTAAATCGATTTAACATTAAATTTATTAATTTTTTTTATTGTGCAACTAAAATTCTAATTCATACAATAAAATTGCCTAATAAGCAAATTGCAAACAAACAATAACGAGACCAATGAACACATTTGAGCAGCAGTCACAAACATATAAACTAAATCCAACAACAACAGCAGTCATTTCCGTTTAGCGCGCCATTACAACGCTGACTGAGTCAGCACAAAATGGCCGCTTTATCTATTACGAGTCTTGGTGTTTTCAAACAAATTATTCTTAGTCTAGTTACACTCTAGTTTGTGACAATTACATTGATTTTGATAGTACTCCAACTATGTGTACTGTTTTTAGTTGTTTAGATTTTTGTTGAATTGACAAAAAAATGAAAACAAAATAGTTGAATTTAGTTTTTTGGAAAGAATACAAAAATATTATCGGTTTCAATATTGCGCTTATCGCATATCACTGAATTTTAATTTTTTGTAATAAAGAAAACTTTTTTTTTTATTGTAATTTATTAAAATGTTTTTCGATTTGCTAAAACTACACAGGCAGAAAAAATTTGACAAAAGTTTGAGACCAGAGACTGGACTGTATAAAAAAAAACTTGCTCGCTGGTTTTTGAATTCATGCTCAGAATTATTCATTACCCAAAGTTTTTTAGATACTCTAAAGAACTGCATTTTAAATTCAAATTTAAAGGTTAGAATATCTGAGCATAGATTCCTATTCAGCGTACCAAAATTATTCGTTCCAAAATCATTTGGCATGTGTTTTTTATATATTTTGAAAGGATTATCCAACCAAAATTTAACTCTTCAAGATTTTAAACTTCAGTTATAATCCTCAAATATTAAAAACTCTAACATGCAAGACCGAATTAATGACCCGCTTCCAATTAATGATTCCAAATAGGGAAATTGCGTTAACCATCATATCGCACAAGCAATTTAAAGGACACCTTTTTATACCCGCCACACATAGTGTGAAGGGTATATTCAGTTTGTCTGAAAGTTTGTAACGCATTGAAGGAGACGTCGTTGACCCCATAAAGTATATATATTCTTGATCAGCTCGACGAGACGAATCGATCTAGCCATGTCCGTCTGTCCGTCTGTCTGTATATTTCTAGGCAACGACTATATTAAGTTCGATAATGAGACTGCCACGCCCATTTTTAGGCATAGCACCCATATAAACTTTCCCTTTTTTTCCTATTTTTCCGAATTTTTTGTATAAAAATACTACTTATTTATGCATATATTCACTCCAATTTGGCTAAAAACATTCTAATGTCATCCAATGTCAAATCAGATGTGCCACGCCCATTTTTGGTATAGTCCCCAAACAAACTTTCCGCCCATTTTTGAATTTTTTATGAAAATGGTTATTATTTATTCATGAATTTACTCATATTGGGTAAAAACTCTTCCAATATCATGGTGCCTCGCCCATTTTTAGGTGTTTCTTACATACAAACTTACCGCCCATTTCCAGATATTTTCGAGAAATATGTTGTTACACATATCTGTATTTTTAGCTCAAAACTTTAAATTAATATTGTGTGTAAACTTGGGTGACCACTGATGATTAAACATAAACTCTTTAAAGATTCGTGTGACGGGTATTTAAGCTTCGGTTCTACCGAAGTTAACGTTTTTTCTTGTTTTTTCAAACATTTGGTGGACTACACGATGGACAGCTTAGCAAGATAGAGCGACCTACATTTCGTTTATCCTTTAAGCAACAATATCTGCTGCTATTTGCTTTCGGAATTCTGGAAGTTTGAAAGGATTTCCACATTCGGACATACCGCTTAATTCATATTTTCTTTTGGCAGGAACACGTTTATATAAATGATTGCATTTGGACAAGTCTTGTCCCCAAAATGGAAAAAAAAAGAGTTTAATCCTTTAATTTTGAGTCTTAGCTTGATTGTGATATCGGACCATGAGACCGTCCATCAGATCGACATCAGACATGTAAGAATTATGTTCCCATATGATTTGTGCACAATTTATTTCTAGATATTGTTTATTAATTCTGTCATACCGGTGAATCAGCGCAAATTGTTCATTTGGGTTTCTTCTTTCGAATGGCTTTATTCCAACATGGATTATCAGCTTCTTTCTTTGCTTACTTCTTTGACTTACTTCTTTAACTATAAAAACAAAAGAAAACAAATTATTGAACAACATATACAAATACTCTTAGTCAGGGTAGTCAGGGATATCTCTTGTAAGTCTGCCTTCGGTTGGTTTGTAACATAAATCTCTAAAATAAAATCTCGGAGTCTCAGTATTTCGAAAGATTTCATTGTTTGGAGACAATTTCGCCAATATCTGTAAGGGGTGTTCATCACAACAGATTTTATATGACCCAACCTATAAAAACTTCATTTATGTTAAAAAAGAAATAAATTAATCTCGATGTTGTGATCCTAAATCCAATTTATCCAAAAATTATAACAAAAATTTGAATACAAAAAAAGCCCTCCGCCGATTATTTTTTTTTTTTTTGCATTTTTTATGATCAGTAAACACCCCCAAATCAATTCTCATTTAAATTTTTCGATAGGGATACAATTTTATTTAAAACCAGTTCAAGCGCACCGTGATGTATAAGCAAGACAGCACAAAAAATTCTTGGTGGAATAACACGAATAACATAGAGAGTTGCAAAATATTGCAGCTGAAATTAATAATATAGACTTAGAAAACATTAACTTATATTAACAAACATGTTTCATTTGAGTGCGAGACGGGTATCACTAACTTTTCTATAATTTAAATCAAAATATTGTATGTAGAAATATACACCACTCAACAGGTCACTGGTGAAACAATAATTTTAAAACAATAGTTCTACATATTAGAACATAAAAAATGCTTGTTCATATAGGCTTTACCTTTTTTTTCAACATTCGTTATAATGGATTTTAGAGGGATAAAGTTAATACTTCGTTCATTTTACAGTCCACGTGTTTTTATTGTCTCTCTTCTTTCGATATTTGTCGCGCTTACAAATGGAATAGAGCAAAAATGATTTTACCGTTTGTTTTATTGGTCTTTTAATAAATAGTTTTGATATACTATATGGTTTGGATTGGTAGTGATTTCCATGACACCCCTGTTAATTTTTAATTTTTTTGTCTCTTTGGTCCAATAATTTTAGGCTGTGGGCCAATAATCCAAAAAATCCAGAAAGATCAAAAATTTTTCAACATATTCATTTGTATTAAATTCGATTTAAATCTGTCAGTGATATATATTTTTTTTTTTTTTTTTTTTAAGTGTGTGTAATGTTGTGTGTCGTATATAAAAAGCTTATTAGCCCTTTCAGGGTCTCAGTTTCACACTGAAAATATTGCATGAAGATCGGTCTATAAAACAAAAACTAGACGTATGGTGGTGAAAAAATAGCATATTATTTCTTCCAGGGTCACTATTATACTCTGTAAAAATCAGATCGGATCGGGCCATTTCTGTACTTTTGCCTTTAAAACATTGTGTCTTAACTTGCGCTTCATCAGTCCACTATCTCCAGCCACCACTTATGCGAAATATTACCTACGCCACTGTAAGCTTTTTGAAGTTCGTATGACAGGAGTTCGTGCTTCTTTTTAATTGAAATGAATGTTTTTCCTGGTGTTCTAAAATTTTTCCTAAAACGAAGCTAATTTCTTGAAAACTTTTTATGGAAAAGGGTCGCACAAACTTTTAATATAAAATTTTATTACTTTCAGTTTCATGCAAACAATTTTTAAATCAAATGATTTGATCGAAAGATAAAAGCATTTTAGTAAAGTCACTTTTTTCAGAATTAAAACAAGGAAAAACGTTAACTTCGGTGGAATCGAAGCTTAAATACCCGTTACACAAAACTTTTAATAGCTCATATGTTCACTAGGCGCTTAGATTAAATTTCACAATGAATTCGATCAAATTTGTATGGAGGCTTTTTGTAATATTAGCCCGATCTTTACCATATCGATGGAGTTGGCATTAGAATTGATTTTACCAAATTTTAATTGAATTCATTCAGAAAAAATAAATGTTTTCATACAAAAATGGGCGGTAAATTTGTATGGGGGGCGTGGCGTCTTGGTTTTGACCCTGGATGACAAAAGAAATGTTTTTATCCAATTGGGAGCGAGTACATTCATAAATAATTAATATTTTAAACAAAAAATCGAAAAAAATCGATAAGTTTGTATGGGGGGCTATACCTAAAAATGGGCGTGTCACTTTCTGTTTCGAACTTATCCTAGTCGTTGCCGAGAAAAGCTTAAGTTTAAAATTTCAATTCAATATCTTTGAAACTAAGCGAATGAATCGCATAGCAACAAACAGACGGACAGACAGAGGGACATGGCTAGATCGACTCCTCTCATCGAGCTGATAAAGAATATGTATAAATACTAGCAGGTACCCCCGGCTTTGCTCGCGTTTTTTTTTTTTTTTTTTGCTTCTCTTTGGTGGCTAAATATAAATTGTTAAAAAAATGTGGGTTCAAATATTGGAAATCCCATAAACACGACTAACCATCATTCAAATACGTTCAGTTTCAAGTCTCTACGTCTATTTAATCCAAATGTATGACTTTTTTTCACGGCTCTCATTAGGCCCCGGGTCAAAATTTTCTAAAATCCCGTCTAAGTGCTCACCTGTAATAAAAATAAAAAAAAATTGGTAAAAAATCTATATTGGGTCCACATATGGGTCCCAGGTCCAAATTCTGGAAATCCCTTGAACACCTTGAACTCTAAAAAAGTTTTTTAACCATCTTTCAAATGAGCCCTGTTTCAAGTCTCTACGTCTATTCATTTCAAAGATATGGCTTTTCCGGTTTCAAGGCCCCATTAGGCCCGGGTCAAAATTTTCTAAAATCCCGTCTAAGTGCTCACCTGTAATAAAAATAAAAAAAAATTGGTTAAAAGTCTATATTGGGTCCACATATGGGTCCCAGGTCCAAATTCCGGAAATCCCTTGAACACCTTGAACGCTAAAAATGTTTTTTAACCATCTTTCAAATGAGCCCGGTTTCAAGGCCCCCATTAGGCCCAGGGTCAAAATTACATTTTACAATTTTTTTTGCCCTAAACCATCCTTGTGTGAATACCAACACACATGCAAAATTTCGTGAAAATCAGTCCAGTAATTTTCGCGTCCATCGATCACCAACAGAACTTGGGACTTATTTTTATAACGGGTGATTTTTTTGAGGTTAGGATTTTCATGCATTAGTATTTGACAGATCACGCGGGATTCAGACAAGGTGTCAAAGAGAAAGATGCTCAGTATACTTTGACATTTCATCATGAATAGACTTACTAACGAGCAACGCTTGCAAATCATTGAATTTTATTACCAAAATCAGTGTTCGGTTCGAAATGCGAAAATCCGCTTTTTTATCGACAAATTTTGTTCAGCGATGAGGCTCATTTCTGGTTGAATGGCTTCGTAAATAAGCAAAATTGCCGCATTTGGAGTGAAGAGCAACCAGAAGCCGTTCAAGAACTGCCCATGCATCCCGAAAAATGCACTGTTTGGTGTGGTTTGTACGCTGGTGGAATCATTGGACCGTATTTTTTCAAAGATGCTGTTGGACGCCACGTTACGGTGAATGGCGATCGCTATCGTTCGATGCTAACAAACTTTTGTTGCCAAAAATGGAAGAACTGAACTTGGTTGACATGTGGTTTCAACAAGATGGCGCTACATGCCACACAGCTCGCGATTCTATGGCCATTTTGAGGGAAAACTTCGGAGAACAATTCATCTCAAGAAATGGACCGGTAAGTTGGCCACCAAGATCATGCGATTTGACGCCTTTAGACTATTTTTTGTGGGGCTACGTCAAGTCTAAAGTCTACAGAAATAAGCCAGCAACTATTCCAGCTTTTGGAAGACAACATTTCCGAAGAAATTCGGGCTATTCCGGCCGAAATGCTCGAAAAAGTTGCCCAAAATTGGACTTTCCGAATGGACCACCTAAGACGCAGCCGCGGTCAACATTTAAATGAAATTATCTTCAAAAAGTAAATGTCATGGACCAATCTAAAGCTCTTAAAAATCACCCGTTATATATAGATTTTATGGGGTCTCCGATGCCTCCTTCAATGCGTTACAAACTTTTGGACAAACTAAATGTACCCGTTTAAACTATGTGTAACGGGTATAAAAATTTAAATTTCGATATATATATTAAAATATCTGACTTAATACTCAGATTCAGCATAAAATTCATAAAAAAATTTTAATTGTCTCCAAAAAAGTGCACCAAAGACTATAAAGATTAAATGCCAAAATATTTGTATTAAAATTGTTGTTGTATCTTAAAGAATATTTATAAATTTTGCAACTATTAACTCGTGCTGTGCTCATAAACTTATAAGAAACACTATCAAAAACATTTGCCTTACTAAAGACAGTGGAATAACTTGACTTTCAACAAGCAGCTTAAAATAATCACCTTAATGAAAAATCCCATTAAAATAAAGGACACACCAGACAAGAGTTATAACTATGGCGATATCGTTTGTAACTCAACAATTGGCTACCTGCCGAGAAAATAATGGAAGACGAAATATTAATTTGCTTTGTCTTCCGGACGTGCGTTGTCGTCGTCATCATTGTCGGCAGCATCAAAATGGACAGACTACAAACTTTAAAGATGAAAATGAAAATGAAGAAGAAAAAAGAGCTCAAATACTGAGATTGCTAAATAGCACAGCAAGTAAAGTCAATGAACGAACAAACGAATAGACGAAGGATGTGACAGGACCCAAAGTAAATTTGTCATATTTTTCAACTGTTTAAAATCCGGCAAAGAGCAAATAACACCTACAACAATAACATCATTAGTCGCAAAATCGATGGGACGGGTGCAAATTTTCGCTACATGCAAAATGAAATGATGACGACGCCGAGACATAAATAAGACTTTTGCAGCTAAATAAAATGTCCTTAGGCGATTGTCGTCGTCGACAAAATTAGTTTTCTTTTTTTTTTTTTTTTTTTTGCTTAAAAGCCACTTCCGGCGCGTTCATCTATTTGAGTACTTTCAGAAACTGAGTGCTGTGCCGCGCATTTATGCTAAATAGCCAACGTTTCGAAAAATTTGAGCATAATTTAAAATATTTATGCAAAGAAATTGCAAAAGCACGCCATCATCAGCATCATCCACATCATCGTGATGGACGCCATTTTGTTGGGCATTTTCCCTATTTAAGTTTTCATAAACGCTTTTGGTAGCCATTTTGAGTTGCTACTTCCTTTTGAATACGATTTACCTTTGCTGAAAAGTTGGAAAATTTTGAATGATGAATTGTTTATTGAATTTTCGTGCTCGATACGCCAAATAGACTGAGAAGTTGAGTATATTCTTTAATATTAATAATACGCACTGTGTGCGTGAGCACTGTAATGCGTATTAAGTTCGTATCCGCCTTCAAAGTTTTTTACTTATTTATAGAATAGCATTTTGCTTAGCTAATTTTCAATAAGCCTTGCGGCTAATATTCTTTTATTGAGCCATTGGCATTGAGTTAACTCAAGCAAATTTAAATTATTCCATTTGAAGTTTTTTAGGAGTTTATTTAATGGTAAAGTTGCTATATTTACTTTTGCAGTGATTTACTTTTTTTGAGTAATTGAACTGAAGTGTTTAATATTGAAATATAAAGTGGGGAAAAATTTAATAGATGTAATACTTTTTTTCTACTAAGCACATAATTCGTATAGGCGTTTGATTTTGCGCTGCATAAATTTTAAAAGCTCAGAAAACATTAAAAAATACGAAAAAATATTTTTAAATTCAATTTTGCTATTCTTTGCGATGATAAACTTATGCGATATAAACGCCAGTCTATCCACTGTTCTTTCCGTTATTTCTAAGGCTAAACACCTAAAGGCTTCCCCTTAACCTGGCACGCAAAGCTCAACGACTTAATTTTTGTCAAGATCATATAGCCTGGACCTAGCAGTGGCATAGCGTGGTCTTCTCTTACGAAAAAAGTTTAATTTAGAAGGCCAAGATGGTAATAGTTACTATTTCCATGATCTCCGCAAGGAACCCCATCAAAGTTTTGTTATCAACGATGAATGCGTTATGCTACAAAGAAATATTACAAGAGAAATTTACAAATTTTTACAACCTTTTTGTACCTCTGCCATGGATATATCAACATGACAATGCGCAGAAACATACTCCTGGGGTTGTTAAATCTTATATACAGAGCCAAAATGTGGAACTTTTAAGCTAGCCGCCCGACTCACGCGATTTAAATATAATCGAATCAGGAAAGCAATATTCGAGTGTTCCCGAACTAATAAAACCAATCGAAATAGCTTGGGACTCGATTTCATTAAATTACTTGGCCAGCTTGTATCAATCCCTTCCAAACCAGATGACTGAAGTTTTGGAACGGCAAGGTGGGTCGACGCATTAATAAAACAATTTTTTTATACCCGTTACACATAATGTTAACGGGTATATTCAGTTTGTCCGAAAGTTTGTAACGCATTGAAGGAGTCAACGGAGACCGCATAAAGTATATTTATTCTTGATCAGCTCGATGAGACGAATCGATCTAGCCATGTCCGTCTGTCCGTCTGTCTGTCTGTCTGTCTGTCTGTCCGTCTGCTGTCGCTTAGTTTTAAAGATGTTTAACTGTGATTTTAAACTTAAGCTTTTCTCGGCAACGACTAGGTTAAGTTCGAGAATGAGAGTTCCACGCCCATTTTTAAGTATTGCCCCCATACAAACTTACCGATTTTTTTCGATTTTTTGTAAAAAAATGGTAATTATTTACGATTGTATTCGCTCCTAATTGGGTAAAAACATTTCTTTTGTCATCGAATGTCAAATCCAAGATACCACGCCCATTTTTATGTATAGCCCCATACAAATTTACCGTCCATTTTCGAATTTTTGTATGAAAATATTTATTTTTTCTGAATGAATTAAATTAAAATTTGGTAAAATCAATTGTAATGTCAACTCCATCGATATGGTAAAGATCGGGATAATATTACAAAAAGCCTCCATATATTTTTACCAAATTCATCGTGAAATTTAATCTAAGCGCCTAGTGAACATATATACTATTAAAACTTTTGTGTGTATAAGTTATATTAGTGATAAAAATAATCTGAGATCCATGAAATGTTTTTATACCCGTCACACACAGTGTGGAGGGTATTATCATTTTGTCAGAAAGTTTGTAACGCATTAAAGGAGACATCTTAGACCCTATAAAGTATATATATTCTTGATCAGCACGACGAGACGAGTCGATCTAGCCATATCCGTCTGTCTGTCCGTCTGTCCGTCTGTCTGTCTGTCTGTATTTATGCGATTTATTCGCTTAGTTTAAAAGATATTGACCTGAAACTCGGAACTTAAGCTTTTCTCAGTCCTAAGCAGTTCAAGTGTTAAAATCAAAGTGCCACGCCCATTTTAAGGTATAGCCCCCATACAAACTTACCGTTTTTTTTCGGATTTTTTTCTATGAAAATAGCTATTATTTATATATTTAGTCACTCCAAAGTGGGTAAAAATACTTCTTATGTCATAAATGTCAAATCCAAGCTGCCACGCCCATTTTTACCTATAGCCCCCATACAAATTTAACGCCCGTTTTCGAATTTTTGTAGAAAAGTATATATTATTTATGAAACTATTCACTCAAATTTATGTAAAAACACTTCTAATGATATCCAATAACAAAACCAAGATGCCACGCCTATTTTTAGCTAAAGTCCCCATACAAATTTATCGATTATGTACGAACAAATGTATGAAAAAGTAATTATTTTCGAATACATATTTATAAATGTATATAAGCCACTGATGATCACACTAAACTATTCAAAGATTCGTGTGACGGGTATTTAAGCTTCGGTTCCACCGAAGTTAACGTTTTTCTTGTTTTATACCTGTTACACTAGTGTAAACAGGTATATTCAGTTTGTCCGAAAGTTTGTAACGCATTAAAGGAGGCATCGGAGACGCCATAAAGTATATATATTATTGATCAGCTCGATGAGAAGAATCGATCTAGCCATGTCCGTCTGTCTGTTTGTTGCTGCGCGATTTATTCGATGAAGATATAAAGATATTGGGCTGAAATTTTAAACTTAAGCTTTTCTAGGTCCTGGGTACTTTCTATTTTAAAATCAATGTGCCACGCCCACTTTTAGGTATAGCTCTAAATGTGCAAAAGTGTTTAAGTCAAAACTCTTTTTAAAGTGCGTTTGGTGCCACCTCTGAATATAACCATTAACTTTTCGGAATTTTAATTTCAAGCTTGTGCTTCAGTGTTCAACAACTGTTTTCTGTGTGCAATTCTGTCAAATTCCATGCCACAATGGTATCAAGGGTAATGAAATAGCCGATGCACTAGTCACAAACGGCTCATCGAATACTTTGACAGGACATGAATTTTTCCTTGCAGATCACAAAACGTTTCTGAATATTATGAAAATTTTGCTTGACTTCGTCAAAGTAAGCAATTACTTCTGCCTCTCTTAACAAAATCTAATATTCATTGTAGTATGCCACACCTAAAACTGGCTTCAGTTATAAAGTCTTTGTCTGAATGTCCGGCATTGGTCAAGTTAACCCACTTTAATGGTTATTTCTCATAAATATGGTAGAAAATATTTATTTTATAAATCCATGTATATGGTAAAAATTTGAATAAATTGTATTATTTTTGTTTAATTTTATTTATTTATGTATTTATTTTTTTTTATGCTTTTTTTCATTTGACATGAATTAACCAAAGCACTTCAAACTTAGACACTAAAACTGTTCTAACAAAATTATTTCTCTCAAACTGTCATACGAAAACTCAAACTGTTGCTGTGTGACTTTACAACTGTAACGCTCTAGTGACGCCTATGAGAGGGCTCGACTACAACTTCCAAGAAAAAACTAGTTTCTACTGCAAAAAAAAAATATGTATAATTATTTAATAAGCAAGCGCTTATTGAGATCTCGACTATTTTATACCCTTCATTATTTTTGTGGACAATGTTGAAAAAAATATTACATTAAAATGTAAAGTTATACTCGCGTCATTTAATCAGTTCTAAAACAAACTTTGCATAAAAAATATCAGAAATGATTAAATAATCCAAAGTTGGAACCGTTCGTTGTGTTACAAAGCTTTTAATAAACGCAAAATACCCCACTCAGTTACATAAAATTTTGTGTCTAATAGAAATATAAAAAAAAAAGTGAAATTCTAAGAATATGCTTGGGCGTTATCTCATTACAAAAAATAATAATATAATAATTTAAGCAGAATGAATAGCGCTGTATTTAGTAGTAATGTAATTAATATTTAGCTGTATTCGTTCAAAGTGTTCCATATCTGTTATAATTCTATTTATATATGTTCATTTCTATAAAAATGAATGACTGTCTGTATGTCAGTCTATTATGGACTCCCAAATTACTAAACCGATCGTTATGACATAAATAAAGCATTAATTTTAACCTTATGGCTCAAAATTTCATCATAAAATCGTTGCTGTATCGAAACTAATTCGATCAATTTCTGAAGGAATGGTGATTAATTATTAGAGGGAAATAACTTACCACCATGATGCAATTATATAAGATGTTGTGTTCTCCAATTTCACTCAAGTCTTCTACGAAGCAATAGAAATAAGGTTACTATGTTAAAATTGTATAAATTAACATAGATCGAATACTACACCTGATATAATTGCGTCTTGCTTACAACAATCGTAAACGGTGAGCAGTTAAAAATGGTGGCCAAGATAGAATTGACGGCCAGAAAATGTTGCTGTATATTTGGAGAGATTGGCCTCTGCCAAGGTGACAACCAACTGTTCCTGTCCACTTTGCTGGTAAATAATTTAATTGGGAGAATGAAGTGTCCCAGTTTTATGGCAATAACACGAGAGAGAGAGAGGCATAATCATCATTTTATGCAATTAAATTTTTTACGATCGTTTAAAATTCAAGAAATATGCTCAAAGGTGTCAGTTTAAAAATCAAATTAAGTCAAAATAAACATTTTGTCCGAAAAAAATTAACGGAGAACCTTTCAAGGCTCTTCTTAAGATTTCTGTAGCAACAAGAGCTTTAAAGGATCCGTGTTGAGTAATGTTTTGAATAAACCAAACCATGAATTTCTAGTGGGTCAATAACGTAAAGATGTTCTTCAAAAAAATAGCACATTCCATATATGACTTTTATGGAAAGACTTGAATGTATCTCACCTAAGACTATTATTTTCCAAAGTTACCAAAAAACAAGAAAAATCGTTAACTTCGGTGGAACCGAAGCTTAAATACCCGTCACACGAATCTTTGAATAGTTTAGTGTGATCATCAGTGGCTTATATACTTTTATAAAGACATATTGGAAAATAATAACCTTTTCATACATTTGTTCGAAAATAATCGATAAGTTTGTATGGGGACTATAGCTAAAAATAGGCGTGGCACCTTGGTTTTGTTATTGGATGTCATTAGAAGTGTTTTTACATAAATTTGAGTGAATAGTCTCATATATAATACCTATTTTTATACAAAAATTCGAAAACGGGCGTTAAATTTGTATGGGGGCTATAGCTAAAAATGGGCGTGGCAGCTTGGATTTAACATAAGATGACATAAAGTATTTGAAAACCCAACTTGAGGGACTACATTCATAAATAATTGCTATTTTCATACAAAAAATCCGAAAAAACGGTAAGTTTATATGGGGGCTACCCCTTAAAATGGGCGTGACACTTTGATTTTAACACTTGAACTGCTTAGGACTGAGAAAAGCTTAATTGAGTTTCAGGTCAATATCTTTAAAACTAAGCGAATGAATCGCACATACAGACAGACGGACAGACGGACGGACAGACCGGACGGACAAACGGACAGACGAACCAGAAAAAGAGAGGGACCATGGTTTAGATTCAATCTCCTTCTCCTGGTCCGAGTTAAAAATATAGGGTTTTAAAGGTTTAAATTTTACATAATACAATTATTGAAAAAATAAAAATAAACTACAATGATAATACCCCGCACAAAATTTATGATTTAAAAACGGAGACCCACTTGCAAACTTTTCTTTTTTTTGGCACAGTCTTACCGTTTTAAATAATTTGCATGCATAGAAAAAAATTAAACTCATTAAGCTACTTAAAACTTTTACTTATCTCATTTAAAAATATTTATTTTAAATCTATTTCTGATCGATGCCGGGTACCTGCTACAAAAAAATTATAAACAATAAACAAACCCACTTTTACATTAGAACTCGCACTTTTCCAGAGAATTTTGTAATTAGTTGTGAAAACGCCCAGTTGAAGGCCAAAGCTGATTAAAATTTAATCTTGAACGACCTTTCAATACACTGTAGCTACGAATGTGTATTGTATTTAGTTTAGTAAATATTATAACAATTATATTTTTTTAATTTAATATAATAATTAGTGGTGCAATATTGTTGACAGTAGGCCTCAAAGTATTTTCCAGAACTTTGGTCACACATACATTTTATATATCATCTGCGGTTAAGTGAAACAAGCCTTTTAAAATTGACTGCATAGAAAATCGCTCACTTTGCGAAATATTTATGGAATAAATATGAAATAGTCCAATTAAAAAGAACGCAAGTACACGTATACATACCGATCTACCTTTTTTCTATGAATCAATATGCACTAATAAAGATAATGAATCCATGATATGCATTCAGTTGGCGTCAGCGTTGTCGTTATGATGCGATTTAGTATATATATCGAGACGTTTTCTATATTTCTACCACAGTTCGAGTTGCAGCTTACAATTCAACACATCAAAAATACTATATTTCAATATGAAGTTCCTCATCGCTTTTGCTTTGCTCATTGCCACAGTTGCTGCTCAGAGTGCTTTCTCTGGTGCTAGTGCAGGTGGTGTCGGTGCTGCCTCTGGAGCTGGTCCTAATGGTGGATTTGCTGCTGTGAATCCGGGTCCTGGCGGTTTTGGTGTTGGCAGCAGTATTAGCTCTCGCCCTGGAGGTGGTGCTGTTGGTGCTACAGTCGTCTCTCCCGGTGATGGACGTGTTCAAGTCAGAGAATACAATTTTTAATTTTTTTAAAATCTAACAAATTGGCTTCCTATAATTAATGTAATAAATGTTTTGGATTATTAATTTGAAAATGTTGTTTTCTTTTTTAAATGATACAATTTAATACATATTTCATTATTTGTATTAATTAAAATAAAGAGTGATTTAAAAAGAATTATAAGAATTTGCTATGAAATCGAAAGCTATTTCCCCAAAATTGTATTAGGAAAACGTAAACAGGCTTGTTCTTAATCTTACTTTCACAATATTTCCTCGAAAGTTAAAAAAAAAAAGTCATTTTTCCCAGGAAACTCTACTTTTTATACCCTGTACTTTAAGGATAAAGGGTAATTAGCCATCCCAGTTCAAATATGCCTCCTATACATTATTTTTAAGTTTTTGTACAAAAATTTTATAAAATCCTGTATAGTATGGTAGTATGGTTTTGTGTTTTTTCTTGTTTCTTAAAACGATTTTTATATAATAGCTTTTGGTTTCTTAGCTCAATCTAGCCATTCCATTCTATAGCAACTTTGATTAGGACTGAAAGTTGAATAAAACCAGTGGAAAATGCAGTAATATTTTTTTATACCCGTCACTCATAGTGTGATCGCATTAAAGGAGGCATGTTAGACACTATAATTATTGGTCAGCTTGAGGAAAGAAAAAAATCAGCAATGTCCGTCTGTCCGTCTAACTAGTGAGAGAGGTTTCATTCGTCAGTTTAAGTTATTGAGTTAAAACTCATAACATAACCTTTCTTGGTTTGCATCTTATAATCAAAATGTCACACCCACTTTAACATAAGTATAGCCCACATGCAAACCTACCTCTCGATTTTTAAATTTTTGTATAAAAAAATTTTATTAATGAATAAATTCACTCTAAAAACTTCTCTGTTCATAAACTTTTGTGTACACAACCGATATTTTCAGGATCTGATCACTATGGTATATAGCCAACATAGCGCCCATATAGCCTTGTAAATATTGTTATAACTGTATTTTAAGCTTAAAATTTGACATGTGTGCTTCTTATATGAACCCCAATGTAGTAGCTAGGCTTGCTTTTGAACTGTGTGATTAATGGATTAATCAATTAGCAATCGATTATTTTGTGTAATCAGTGATCAATAAGTTCAAGAATTAAAAATCGATTAATCAACAACAATAATGAAGCTTTTTCAAGTGAGGAGCAAAAAAAAAAAAAAAACGAAAAGCTCTTCACTTTTTATTCTTAGTATTAAATTTAAATAATCGTGATTAATGTATAACAATCAATTTTATTTTACAATCATTAACAATCGATTATTTTCAACAATCACACAGCTTTATTTGTGTTATGTCGGACCATTTACCTCCAGTCGCCCTGGCAACATATCACCCTGACTTAAATCAATTTTACGCTTCATTCCGGGCGTTTGTGCGTTACTCAAATCCATCAGTTAAGTTACATATATTTCTAACGTTATAGTTTCATTCGATTTTAAACACTTAAAATGCACAAAATTATTTTGGTCACACACAAAATAGGTACTAAGAATGAGTTGAATTCTTAATCTGTCTAGATCCTTTATTGATGCATGAAACAGTTTTTCTTATTTTGTTTTGCGCTTAAAATTTCACTGTACAGTTCTCAAAAACTTGAGATGTCCCCACCCCGCCCCTTTGAGGAATATAATCTACGTCACTGGTGATCATGGCTACCGGAAAACAGAAAATATTCGAAACAGACCAGGTCCTCCTTCAATATTTGTTATTTTGATCGATGACCTTCTAGAGAAATCTTCTATTCTATTCTTCAATTCTATCATGTTGCCTCAAAAGTTTACTTCAAAACAGAATAAATTTACAATATTCCGTTGCCTAGGAATTTGATGTGTTTTTTTTTTAAAATGAAAAAAATTAAAATATTTATTCAAAAACTAACTGTCACCAATTATATGATAGTATTTTCAAATGATTTTAAAAGAATCGTTTGTTATTCTCAATAATAATTATGTTTATTTTATTACAAAGAATCGTGATCTAGGTTTCTGTTATAATAAAAAAACGTGATCAAACCGTTCATTTAATGTGTCTCTCATTCAAAATATCTAATCGATGTTCGAAATCGATTCTAAAACCCAGACCACATCTGTTCTCAATTACTACAATAAATAAGGGGGTCTGTAATGTAAATTTAATTATACTTAATCTATGCTAATATTTTAAAGAGGAAATGTTTGTTTGTTTTTTTTTTTTTGTTTTAAATGAATAGGCTCCGAAACTACTGGACCGATTTAAAAATTCTTTCACCGTTGGCAAGCTACACTATTCCCGAGTGACATAGGCTATGTTATTTTGGAAAATTTTGACCCGGGGACCTTGAAACTGTATAAGCCATATCTTTTAAATGAATAGACGTAGAGACTTAAAACAGGGCTCATTTGAAAGATGGTTAAAAAACATTTTTAGCGTTCAAGGTGTTCAATCGATTTCCGGAATTTGGAGATGAGACCCATATGTGAACCCAATATAGATTTTTCGACCAATTTTTTTTTTATTACAGGTGAGCACTTAGACGGGACAAAAAAAAAATTGACCCGGGGCCTTGAAAACAAAGTCATACATTTGGATTGAATAGACGAAGAGACATAAAACTGGGCGCATTTGTCGTGTTTAGGGGAATTTTTTGAACAATTTATATTTAACCACCAAATAGAAGCAAAAAGAAACGCGAGCGAAGCCGCGGGTACCTGCTAGTTTTGTAATAAATTCGTCAAAGCAATTGTAGCGAAAATATTTTTTTATACTATAAGTATATCTCATATAGATTCTTATTAATTTAGTGAATTTGTTGTATGTAAATTTATATAAATACAAGTTGATTTACGTAGACAATAAACATTTAAAGTTATTTCATTGCAGAGACAACAACAAAATTAAATTAAATTTATTCAAGATGAAATTTGTAGCGATTTGTATTCTATTAATTGCCGCTGCCAATGCAGAACCTCAGGGAGCATTCTCGAGTGCATCGGCAGGAGGTGTTGGTGCATACAGTGGTGCAGGTGGTGGTGGTGGATTTGCTGGTGTTTATCCTAGAAATGGTGGTGGTGGTGGTGCTGCTGTTGGAAGCTCAATTTCAAGCGGTCCTGGAGGACGTGGTGTGGGCACAACATTTGTTTCGAATGGAAATGGACGCGGTAGAGTTAATGAATATTACTTTTAAGTAAAAAAATAAAAGAATTGCTAAACTAAAATATTTTAAAGTTTTGTATTTATTTAAATGTTGAAAAATATTTCCATTATCAGGATTAAATGTATTAATTTTAATTAAGGGGTTTACTATTTAAATAACTCATATGAATCCATAAAAAGTTTTCTTTAGTTAAAGATGGGCAAACACCGGCATACGCGGGTCTCGCGGAGTAGTTTTCGAAGATGAACTTAAGGATTATTTCCGAAATTCTCGAAAATCAATGATATGGTAAGATTGTATGGGGTTTCATCTTAAAAAGAGAACGGAGCCAAATATATATTCCGTTCTAAGTTTAAAGTTTAGTGCTTCTATTTTCTATAGTTTCCTAAGTAATCGGTTTCATATGGCAGAGGGACTGACGTTTATATGCTTTTTTGTACCCCCTTGGGTGCAGGTATAAAATATCTATAGACAAGGTTGGAAATAGGCAGGACAACTTTGAAAAAAACAAAAACCAGGATGTGCGGAATTGGAACAAAAAAATTTAAATTAAACTTCGGCATAGAGGAGTTCGGTAGCAAATATTTAATTCTATTTTCCATCTCCAGTATGAAATATTTAAGTTTCTGAATGCATATTCTAGAAACTACTCTCAGGATATTTTACAAATATGCGAATCCCATTAATTTTAAATCGCAGATTTATAGCAAAGTGAAAAAAGACATTTCTTAGTTTTAAATAAATAGTTTATTTTATTAACACAAAAGTATATAAATTAGTATTACAAATTGCTTGTTTTATCGACCGCAGGAAGCTGATGCTGCTGCTGAAGCGGATGCTGATGCAGATCCTCCATTGCTATTCCAACTACTGGCACTGGCGCTTGACGATGATGATGCCGATGACCACCGCCTGATTTGTTGTGGAGCTGCCATAGCAACGGCAAACAGAAGTGCAAAAACGATTAGAAATTTCAGATCCATATTGTTCTTTGCTCAAAGTAGTTGTTAGTTGAACTGATGCTTAGACCATGTAAATGCATCGGTACTTATAGTCCAAAGAATCTTTCTGGAAAAAACCATTTGACCATTAAATTCCAAAATTTATAGAACTAAGTATAAGTAGGCAATGAATGGTTCATACGTCAAAAGTTGAAAAATGTAGAAATCCATTATGGATTAAACGAAACCGCAAGTTTATATTTGTTAAATTGTAATAAGTTTTTTTTTTATTGATTCACATATTAAGCCGTTGAGTCATATTTTTTTAATACAATTAAATGCTTAATGAAAATCCCAAAGTAATTTTTGTAGTACATAATTTTTAATTATTGTGACAGCACATTTGCTTTTCAATTCGTTTTCAGATTGATAAAAAAAAGAGGCATATGATGAACATAATCCGACGTACTATACACATTACAGTTCTCTTTATGAAACGTACACCCTAAACACTGCTGACAATATTCGAAACAGAACTGTACAGTTTGTCTGAATTATACAGACGATTATACAAGCCCAAGTTTTTAGGTACAAGAATACAGAGTAAGATATTTTATATTGCGGTGGCATTTTTGTAAGGATTCAAAGTTCTAAATTTGCGTTTTTGAAAGCAATCGCTGCACTATATGCAACTCTCGCTTCCACAAATAAAATTCGGAAGAGGAAATTAAAAGAGATACCCGAAGTTACACGAAGTTAAAATTACAACAGCCACCCATGCCAAAATATATTCAAAAAGTCTGCAAAAAAAAAAATTTTATATATATCGATCCTGTTTAAATGCGAGTTAGATTTGTTGGAACTAATATCAATATCAACAGATCAACCAGTTAGACCAATGAAAACGTGTATGCTTGACTGAACGACACCCTATACCAAATAATTATGTACCTAAAGTAAAGTCTTATCGTAAAACCATACTTCCTTGAATTGGATTCTCATATAAAAACTCAAAAAAACCGGGTAAATTTGTATGGGGTCCTACCCATGTTGCTGTATTTCATAGATAATATATACATAATACATAATAGGCATAATTTCTACTAAATTGGAGTTCCTTAAAAAAAAAGATTTTATGTAGAAACCCAAAATTTTGGTCCAGATTTTAATGAGATGTATCCCTTAAAATGGGGCTACAAAACCCTGTTTGTAAGTGACCACTTGACGGTAAAGGAGAGTCTAAGTTGCAAATATGGTGCCTATATCTATCATAGTCTCCGAGATAATCATTTGCATACGGCAGACAGCATGACTCCTTCTGTCTGTTACATGTATTTGCACAAACTTAATATACCCACTCTTACACCTTTCGGGCACAGTGTATAGAAATATCTGTTCAAGAAGTAAGTTTTGCAAGCAACAAAGTTCTATTTGCGTTTGTTTCATACTTCGCTTCTACAATAAATTTTTTTGCAAATGAGTACTTTTTAGTATGAATTGGGCAAAATATCGATACTTATCGATGAGCATAGATTCTAAAAGTACTTTTTTATGTATTATAATATAATATAGTACCAATTTTACCTTAAAAAATAATTATTTTAATTATTTTAATTTTTTAAAACAAGTTTACAAAATTAATTTATAAAAAAAATTATTTGAAATATTATAGATATTTTTTACAATAATCATATTACAAATGGTCATTTAAAATTACATGAGATCATTTAAGCTGTGGCAAACCCAGAATTGCCACGAGTACTTTTACAAATGCTGTCATTTCGAGTATATTTTTCTGGACGTCTGGAAACTTGAAATAAAATTAAGTATAAATCTAACCACAATACTAACAATCGACCAAATGCAATATGTAAACAAATAGATTCTTTATCTGGTACTGTAGTCGTCATTGTTTTGCTATTAATAATACGATACATTTTTTGCAATTATAATAATTGTAATGACATCACAGTATAACTCATCTTACTATTTCTTTTGACTTTGGTGTAACGGTGCATGATTATTGATAACCTTTTTTAAAAGAACTTAAATATTTATTTTGTGATAAACATCTATGACAATTTTGTGAAATTTTTTCAATAAAAATTTCTATCATAAATTGCTTCTATCAGTTATTGTGTCAAAGATTACAAGTTTCATACGATAGACAGAAGGACAGACAGACAGCTTGACTCTTCTTTCAATGATGATCAAGAATATATGGATTTTATAGGATCTATCATGCCCCTTTTGCCTGCTGCATAAATTTGCACAAACTTAATAAACGCTTTTACCTTTCGGATACAGATTATAAAAAAACGTTTTATACAAAAAATAGGCAAAAAGTAGTCCTCCTAATTAAATTTAAACCTTTGTAATGTTCATGAAATATATACTTATGTAACCCGTTACGGGTATATTCTGTTTGTCAGAAAGTTTGTAACGAACTAAACGAAACATCGTAGTCCCCATTCAGTATATATATTCTTGATCAGCTCAATGAGATGAGCCGATCTAGCCATGTGTGTCTGTCTGTCTGTCCGTTTGTTTATTTCAACGATATTTATTCGGAGTATACTGGAGATATTTAGCTGAAATTTAAAACTTTTTTTGAGAACGACCAGGTCAAGTTCGAAAATGAGAGTACCACGCCCATTTTTAGGTATAGCCCTCATACAAACTTACCGCCCATTTTCGAATTTTTTTATACAAATAGATATAATTTAGGACTGTATTCACTTTAAATTAGGTAAAAACACTTCTAATATCATCCAATATCAAAACCAAAGAGCCCACAAACTTATCGATTATTTTTGAATTTTTTTTTAATATTTGTATTTTTAGTTTAAAATTTGATACCAAAATGGTGTTTTAATTTGAGTTGTTTGAGACCAATGACCCTTCCCAACCCATCTCGAAATTCTATCTAAGCCATAGATTATAACACATTAACTATTTAAAATAACGTGTGACGGGTATTTAAGCTTCGGTTCCACCGAAGTTAACGATTTTCCATGTTCATAATAAATGGAGCCGTGAATATCAGGTGAATATCTTTTTTAAAACTAAGCGAATGAAATTTGTAAGTACAGACGGACAAACAGGCATCGATTCGACTGTCTAGTTTAGCCTTAATTGATAAGCTTTCAATCTAATCATCAAATCATTTTTTTCATAAATCAAATTCCTGCTAAATCGCAAACAAACAAATTTTCCAATATTTCAGCCTTGAAAGTAATTCCTCGAATTGCACAGATCAAGGTTTAGTTTCAAAGAATATCAATTCGATTCCCAGATTTTATTATTATTTCTATAATTATTAAAATCATTAGCAAATCTTTTAGTAAAGGCACGTGTCACAACTTATCGCCTGCAACACATTTCAATTTGACTACAATTCAAACAAGCAAAAACACTCAAACAAACAACTAAGAACAAGTTTTGAACTGCGTATTATCAGTTTTCAACAAAAAAAAAAAGTTGTTGTAATACTAAAACCTGAGCATGTGAGTAAAAAATAGTAAACCTGAAATAGCGAATAGTATCTTTCTAAAACGCATTTTTCTTCGGAATTTCAATGATTCGCGCTAAAATGCAATTCTGCGAATCGAGGTTAACTGTAAAAATATAAACAATAAAATTAAATATTATAATGCTATATAAAAAATATAATAACAAATAAATCAATTCTGATACGAATACGATTTATACGAACGCGCAGCATTATTAAGCTCAAAAGTAATGCAAACGAGTATAAATAAGGCAGCTTTTGCACAGTTTGAGCATCAGTTCAAGTTGTAACTTCTCTGAATAAACAATCCAAACATATCCAAAATGAACTTCAAGGTATTCGCTGTTCTCGCCATGTTGTTGGCAACCGCTTTTGCTGCTCCTCAGGCTGCATCTTCTTCATCAGCTGCTTCTGGTGGTGGCGCAGCATCCTCATCCTCTGCTGCATCTGGAAAATAAACTATAACAACGAATTGAATACGAATTAATCTAATAAAATGAATTGCCTAATAAAAATCAATTTAGAAAAAAAATCACAAATGTTTTAATTATTGTTTCTAGTAGTACTATTTTAGTAGTTAGAGTATAACAGTAGATCTCAAATCCATTGCATAGGTGGACACCACGGTTCACCACTTTACACTTCACGTAGTCATTTTTCCGTTGAGATCTGCACGTAAAAATTGGAAAGCTACAGGTATTATGGAACCGTCGCAACCAGAATAATTTTTGAGTCGCAGAGTGGTTAGCGACGGTTACTGCAAACAGTGATTGAATCACTGTTCGCAAAAAATTAGTAAAATTGCATTCCCCGATAACTGAACAATTTTATTGTTTGCGAAGAGTGATACACGAAATCGCCGATAACTAAACATGTTCACTGTGGAACCTATTCGCTCCCTTCGGTTGAAAGGGCTGGGTATGTGGTGATCACTTAACTATAGCCACAGAGCTGTTATGTCCCAAATCATGACTGATTTATTTGGCCCCACTGATTTTCTTTAGAATCTTTGGATTTTATCGCCCCCTTGGATAGTTCTATATCGAAAATAAAAGACAGTTTTTTTTTTTTTTTTATCGGTTAATATTCAATGGTGCCGCATACCCCTCGATGTTTCCCATGTATTTTATAAGGGAAATTTACAGTTTTTCGTAACTTTAGTGTACAAACCTGGAAATGAATATTTTTTAACCACATTTTTCCACATTTGTTCCCATGTATGGAACATGGAAAATTCAAGCGCGTTGCGGCAATATTTAATATTATCCGATTTAAAGGAGAAAAATATTTGTCTTCTTATTTTCGATATAGATTATTCCTAGGGGGTGCATACAAATTTTCAAAAAAGTGGTTTTCGATACATTTTTGAACTACCCTAATGTACTTTCTTCACAGCAGAATGTTTGGCGGATCTGTTTGAATGTCATGCGGGTCTGTTATTCTACTCCGAGGGTTCAAAGATGGAGTAATCTCAGAATACGTTTGCCAAGCCTGTGACTAATTTTTATTTCACATTCAGACTGCTGGGAGATCACATAAATAAATCTAAGAATGTAAAAGCTAGGGCTGTGTGATTGTTGAAAATAATCGATTGTTGATGATTGTACAAATAAATCGATTGTTGCTGATTAATCATAATTATCAAAAAATATATATTATTTCTTGATTTTATAATATTTCGTAATTTCAGTTTAACTTAAAAAGAGGAAAAGTGAAGAACTTTTTTTTTTTTTTTTTGCTTCTTACCTGGAAAAAGATTTTTTATCAATAATCAATTAAATAATCAGTTGATTAATCAATTACTGATTCTTCAACTAATTGATCAGCTGATTATACAAAATAATCGATTGTTCATTGATTAATCGATTAATCACACAGTCCAAATAAAAACCTCTTTAATACAGTGTGACGTCAAACGGAACTTTGGTTTCATAGGTTTCGGGAAATAGTAATATTTCTGGAAAATAACAGACATACAAGCGACAGACAAACTAACAAATTGACATGTCTGAATTGACTCGTCTCATCGAGCTTATGCCATGTTTACACTGGAAATTAAGATATTCGCGGTCCGATCTCAACCATTTTTAAACTAAAACTTTGGGTTGACAAAAGAAGCATTTGTAGTATATTTCAAGCTATTCGCTCTATAAAATTTTTTTATCGTATAAGAACTTCACAATGTTAAACTTTGTTATTGGGGCTATACCTAAAAGTGGGTGTAGCTCATTGATTTTACCTTGCAACGTATACAGCATGGTACAATATAACCAACAACAGAACTACAGTCATTTATATTTTCTGCTCTCTCTCATCTATCTCTTTCATACACACGAGCAATGCACAAGTTGCCTTTTTGATGAAAAGCGATACCTTGTTTTATTGTACCATGGTACCCAGGACATAGAAAGAATAATGTTTTAAAATTCGGCTCAATAATTTTTAAGTTGAGCGAATAAATCACGCATCAACAAACAGACAGACGGACCGGCGGAGAGACAAGCAGACATGACTAAATCAGTTCGTCTCTTTACGCGTTACAAACTTTCCGACAAACTGAAAATACCTGTTTCCCATTAAGTGTGACAGGTATAAAATAAATTAAGAATCAGAAAAAAAACATTTGGTCGTTACGGGTCAATTTAAATTTAAATTCAGTCAGTTGTTGTTGTTGTTTTTCTAGTGATGTGAGGTTTGTAACAGCCGATTTTAACTTTTAATGCTTTTCAACACTATTATTTCCCAATGCATCTCTGAGCTTAACACTGGGTTAAAATAAAACCAGGGTTATGTTCTGTTTTTATACCCGACACACATAGTGTGATGGGTTTTATTAGTTTGTCAGAAAGTTTGTAACACATCAAAGGAGGCATTGGAGACCTTATAATGTATATACAATATATTATTGATCAGCTCAACGAGACAAATCTTTTTAGCCATGTCTGTCTGTCCATCTGTCTGACTGTTTTTTTCTAAGCATTTTTTTCGGTGAAGATATTAAGCTGAAATTTGGAGCTTAAGGTTTTTCGGACACGACTATTTTCTATGTTAAAACCAAGGTGCCACGTCCATTTTTAGGTATAGACCCCATACAAACTTACAGCTTCTTTAAAATTTTTGTATAAAAAAGTAAGAAAATTATTGTTATATCTTCATTTAAACATACAACTTTTACATACTATATATGCTTTTAATTTGAGCTTTAACTTGAATTTTCCCTCCTAACCCCTTTCGGAATATAATCTACGCCACTGATGTTCATACATGAACTAATTAAAGGTTTGTGTGGCGGGTATTTGAACTTCGGTTAACGTTTTTCATTTTTTTTTTTTGTATGTGTTTTGACAGTTAAAACCCTGAGTTCCGCAGTTAACCCAAACACAGCTTAGTCTAAACGGGGTATTAGTCTCATTGATTAACTCTTAATATAATCCCGCTCTCACTAAGCAACTTGGGTCAAGTTGAAAAACAAAGTTGTTTTAATTTTAAAACTGAGCATAGAGAGTAAAAAATAGTAAACCAGAAATAGCTAATAGTATTTTTCTAAAACGCATGTTTCGTCGGTGTTTTCATTATTCGCGTTAAAATGCAATTCTGCGAATCGAGATGCATATAAAAAAAAATATAATAACAAATAAATCATTCCTGATACGAATACGATTTATACGAACGCGCAGCATTATTTAGCTCCAAAGTAATGCAATCGAGTATAAATAAGGCAGCTTTTGCACAGTTTGAGCATCAGTTCAAGTTGTTACTTCTCTGAATAAACAATCCAAACAAATCCAAAATGAACTTCAAGGTATTCGCTGTTCTCGCCATGTTGTTGGCTACCGCTTTTGCTGCTCCTCAGGCTGCATCTTCTTCATCAGCTGCTTCTGGTGGTGGCGCAGCATCCTCATCCTCTGCTGCATCTGGAAAATAAACTATAACAACGAATTGAATTCCAATAAATCCAATGAAATGAATTGCTAAATAAAAATCAATTTAGAAAAAAAAATTATAAATATTTCTTTTATTTCATAATGTAAGATTAAGGGCTGACAGTTTATCGCAGTACTTTTGTACTAGTTAGAGTATAACACTGGTTCTCAAGTCGATTATATAGGTGGACACCACTTAGTCAATTTTCCGTTTTCCGTTCATTCCAATTGTGATGTGTTTTTTTCTATGTGTATTTTTAGATTGACTTTAACAATTGTAATTGTATTTCGTGGATCAGTACTTTTGTACTGCACAGCCGGGCAAAAAGTTATAAATGAGAAGTGGTTAACTAAAATGTGTTTGTTAATGAGTGGCTAACCATTTTGGCTCCTTTTTTGTTCTATTTCGAGAAAATTGCATTTGCCCGTCTGTCTATTTTTCCATCGGTCTGACTGTTGTTGCACTTTTAATTTCCCTTTTTCAAATATATATTGAGTTGAAAATCGAAACTTAAGCTTTTCTTCGACTTACGAAGTTTGAGTACTAAAATCAGTGTGCCACGCCCACTTGTTGGCTTGGACCCCAAACAAATTCACAGCCCATTATTAAGCTTTTATATCAAAAATAAATTATTTATAAATCTATTTACTCTGAACTTGGTAAAAAGAATTCTTTATGCAAACAATCCAAATTTCAGTCAAATACTTTAGTTAAAAAATCAAGGAAAAACGTTAACTTATGTAGAACCGAAGCTCATATACCCGCCACATCTTGGTTTAGTTTATTTATGTTCATGAGTGGCTTAGGTAAAATGTGGAGAAGGGGCGGTCTGGACTCAATAGACCGATACAACCAAAGTTAAGACACAATAGTTGAGTAAAATTTTAATCGAAAGACAGAATAAAAAATATTTTTTTTAAAGAAAAATTAGAAAATGGGTGGTGACTTTGTTTGGGGGGCTATATGGTCTATTGGGCTGATCCTTATAGGACGATGTTAGATGTATTTTTACCCAAATAGAAGTGAATACATTTATAAATTAGGTAATAAATAATTACTATTTTCACACAAAAATGTCAAAAGGGCCGGAAAGTTTATATGGGGCCTATACCTAAAAGGGCGTGGCGCCTTAGTTTTGCCATTGAAAGACATAAAAAGTATTTTTACCTAATTTGGAGTGGATACATTCATGAAGAAAAGCTCATTTCAACAAAAAATCTAAAAAAATGGTAAGTTTGTATGGGGGTTATACCTAAAAATGGGCGTGGCACTTTCATTTTCATACTTGTTTTAGTCGTTGAAGAGAAAAGCTTATTTTCTGAGTTTCAGCTTTACATCTTTTAAACTGAATATATCCTCCACACTATGTGTTGCGGGTAAAAAAATTCGGAGTCCCACATGCAAATCTTTTTCTTCCCTTCTTCCGAAGATTAGCACAACTTAACTTATCTCATTTATAAATAATTATTTTAAATATTTTTCTGATCGATGCCGGGTACCTGCTACAAAAAAATTATAAACAATAAGCAAACTCACTTTTACACTCGCACTTTTCGTGAGAATTTTGTAATTAGTACGAGAATTTGAAGGCCAAAGCTGATTAGAATTTAATCTTGAACGACCTTTCAATACACTGTAGCTACGAATGTGTAATGTATTTAGTTTGGGAAATATTATAACAATAAAATTTTTTTAATATAATAATTAGTGCTGCAATATTGTTGACAGTAGGCCTCAAAGTATTTTCCAGAACTTTGGTCACACATACATTTCATATATAATCTGCGGTTAAGTGAAACAAGCTGACATTCGCTAACTTTGTACAATATTTATGGAATAACTTGGAAATAATCCAATTAAAATAGAACGCAGAAACACGTAAATATACCGACCTGCCTTTTTTTTTTGTTTGATTCTGTGAATCAATATGCACTAATAAAGATAATGAATCCATGATATGCATTCAGTTGGCGTCAGCGTTGTCGTTATGATGCGATTTAGTATATATATCGAGACGTTTTCTGTATTTCTACCACAGTTCGAGTTGCAGCTTACAATTCAACACATCAAAAATACAATATTTCAATATGAAGTTCCTCATCGCTTTTGCTTTGCTCATTGCCACAGTTGCTGCTCAGAGTGCTTTCTCTGGTGCTAGTGCTGGTGGTGTCGGTGCTGCTTCTGGAGCTGGTCCTAATGGTGGATTTGCTGCTGTGAATCCGGGTCCTGGCGGGTTTGGTGTTGGCAGCAGTATTAGCTCTCGCCCTGGCGGTGGTGCTGTTGGTGCTACAGTGGTCTCTCCCGGTGATGGACGTGTTCAAGTCAGAGAATACAATTTTTAATTTTTTAAAATCTAAAAAATTGGCTTCCTATAATTAATGTAATAAATGTTTTGGATTATTAAATTGAAAACCTTGTTTCTTTTTTAAATGATAAAATTTGATACTCGTACATATTTTGTAAGAATTAAATATATTATTTCATCGAAAGTAAAAAAAAATCATTTTTTACTGTAAGCCCTACTTTCTTCTTAATACAATTAGGATAATAGCTTTTGCTTTCTCAGCACATTCTAGCCATTCCTTTCTGTTAAGTGATTAGGAGTCTTTTTTAATGAAAATTGAATACATTTTTTGGAATGCAACCATGGCAAATATAGTATTTCGTTTGTGAATTTTAAAGCCGTTACACCTAGAGTGAACGCATTGAAGGAGGCATTGTAGTATAGCCCATATGAAAAGCTAATTCTCATTTTTAAATTTTTATATAAAAAGTTTTTATTAATGAATAAATGCGCCCTATACATAACCAAGTTTTCTTGTATCGAAAAAAAACTTTTTTTTAACCCCGTTCCACCTAGTGTAAATGGGTATATTCAGTTTGTCCGAAAGTTTGTAACGCATTAGAGGAGGCTTCGGAGACCCTATAAAGTATATATATTCTTGATTAGTTCGATGAAACGAATCGATATAGCCATGTCCGTCTGTCTGTCCGTTTATTTGTCTGTAGTAATGCGATTCATTCGCTAAGTTTTAAAGATATTGATCTAAAATGCAAAACTTAAGCATTTCTCAGTCCTATGTATTACGCCCATTTTTATCCATAGCTCCCATACAAATCTACCGCCCATTTGCAAATTTTTGTATGAAAGTAAGTATTATTTATGCATGTATTCACTCTAAATCTGGTGAAAATGTTTCTTATATCATCCAATGTCAAAACCAATGTACACCGCCCATTTTTAGGTACAGTCCCCATATTATTTATGAATGTATTCACTTAAAATTAGGTAATAAAACACATCTAATATCATCCTAAGTGCACTCCACTGATATTATATTGATAGGGACACTATAACGTACACTAACATACCTTTCACTTCCTGGTATTTACAAGAATAATATTGTAATATCTGTATTTTTTGATTAAAATTAATATTGTGTAAAAATTTGAATTAAATCAGACCAATGATTCCAATCCATCACATTTGTGACGTGTATTTAAGATTCGGTTTCACCGAAGTTAAGGTTTTTCTTGGGTCTTCTTATTTTTGATATATAATAGAACCATCCTAAGAGAAGGGAATATAAAAATATTTTATTGAACCACCCTAATATACACATACATAGTAGCTAACCTCTGGCTGTGTCGTACCATTGATCTCCAGTCACCAAAAAATGATCCGGACCATTAATCATGAGCTGGATTCCTCGTCTGTTTAGACCCTATCTTGATGCATGAAAGGGTGTTGCCAAGTTTGTTTGACTGGGCTCTTCTTAACACTGCTGTTTTCTTTAAATTGAATTTACTCGTGTTGATGATGAAACATAGATCTCAAATTTAAACTGAAGATAGGTCTTGGAACCATAACAAAAGTTTTTATTTCATAAAGCGATCAAAAAAAGAAAAACTATTTTCGACGGCCTAATTATGTTTAAATGTAGAGTAAATTAATTGTAATTTTTTTTTAATTCATTTCGTTTATGAAATGAACCTGTGATGTTCCCCTCATGTGATGTATTATTTGGTTAAAAAATTTTTGCTTATTGTCTTAAAAGACAGATTGTAAATAATCATAAAGTTTAAAAAAAAATTATCACCAATTATATAATATGATAGTATTTTCAAATAATTTTAGAAGAATTGTTTCCTATTCTCAATAACAATTATGTTTTTATACCTGTTACACTAGTGTAAACAGGTATATTCAGTTTGTCGGAAAGTTTGTAACGCATTAAAGGAGGCATCGTAGACCCTATAAAGTATATATATTCTTGATCACCTCGACGAGACAAATCGATTTAGCCATGTCCGTCTGTCTGTCCGTCTGTCCGTCCGTCTGTCCGTCTGTCTGTGTGTTGCTGCGCGATTTATTCGCTCAGTTTTAAAGATATTGGGCTGAAATTTTAAACTTAAGCTTTTCTAGGTCCTGTGTAGTTTCTATGTTAAAATCAATGTGCCACGCCCACTTTTAGGTATAGCTCCCATACAAAAGTATAACATTTTTTCAACTTCTTATATGAAAAAAATGTATTTATAAAGCGAATGGCTTCAAATATGGTTAAAATGTTTCTTATACCATGCCAAAATCTTTAGTTTAAAATTGGTCCAAATCGGACCGCGAGTTCCTAAATTTTTAAGAGTATATTTAATTTGTTTAGTATTTTGAAATAAAATTTAATACAAATGCTGCACACGATGGTCTATCAACGTCAAATGATGTGTAACAGGTATATAAACTTCGGTCCAACCGAAGTTAACCTTTTTTCTTTTTTTTTTTTTTTTTTTTGTTATAAGAAAACGTGACCAAGGTTTCTGTTATAATAAAGAATCGTGATCAAACCGTTCGCTAGTTCATTTATTGACTATTCAAAATGAATAAAATATATTTAATCGATGTTCGAAATCGATTCTAAAACACTGACCACATCTGTTCTCAATTACTAATTAAGGGGGTGTGTAATGTAAATTTAATTACACATAATTAATAAATTCGTCAAAGCAATTGTAGCGAAAATATTTATTTATACTATAAATATATCTCATATAGATTCTTATTAATTTAATGAATTTGTTGTATGTAAATTTATATAAATACAAGCCGATTTAAGTAGACAATAAACATTTAAAGTTATTTCATTGCAGAGACAACAACAAAATTAAATTAAATTTATTCAAGATGAAATTTGTAGCGATTTGTATTCTATTAATTGCCGCTGCCAATGCAGAACCTCAGGGAGCATTCTCGAGTGCATCGGCTGGAGGTGTTGGTGCATACAGTGGTGCAGGTGGTGGCGGTGGATTTGCTGGTGTTTATCCTAGAAATGGTGGTGGCGGTGCTGCTGTTGGAAGCTCAATTTCAAGCGGTCCTGGAGGACGTGGTGTGGGCACAACATTTGTTTCGAATGGAAATGGACGCGGTAGAGTTATTGAATATAACTTTTAAGTAAAAAAAAAAAAAAAAAATGATTCTTGTTAATTCAAAAATATTTTAGTCTTTTATTTATATCATTATCGAAAAATTTTATCATTATCAGTATTGAATGAATTAATATTAATTGAGGGGTTACTATTTAAATATTGCATATGAAGCCTTAAAATGTTTTCTTTAGTTAAAGATGGCCAACCACCGAGACCCATGAGTCCCGCGGAGTAGTTTTCGAAATTGAACGTCAGGATTACTTCCGAAATCCTCGAAAATCATATCTAATATGAATTTCTAAATAGGTTGTTAGGATAAGATTGTATGGGGCTTCATCTTAAACAGAGAACGGAGCCAAATATATATTCCGTTCTAAGTTTAAAGTTTTGTGATTCTATCTCTTAGTCTCCTAGAAAATTGGTTTCATATGACAGACGGACTGACGTTTATATGCTTTATTGTACCCCTTGGGTGGAGGTATAAAATATCTATAGACAAGGTTGGATATAGTCAGGACAATTTTGAAAAAAAAAACAGGATGGACGAAATTGGAACCAAAAATTTAAATTAAACGTCGGAACGGACGAGTTCGGTAACAATAAGTAATTAGTTCTAGTTTCCATCTCCTGTATGAAATATTTAAGTTTCTGAAAGCATATTCTTGAAAATACACTCAGGATAATATTTCAAATAGGTGAATTCCATCAATTTTAAATCGCAGATTTTTAGCAAAGTGAAAAAAAGACATTTTATAGTTTTAAATAAATAGTTTATTTTATTTACACAAAAGTATATAAATTAGTATTACAAATTGTTTTAGAATATGTTTTATCGACCGCAGGAAGCTGACGCTGATGCTGAAGCGGATGCAGATGCAGATCCTCCTCTGCTATTCCAACTACTGGCACTGGCGCTTGAGGATGCTGATGCCGATGAGAACCGTCTGCGGTATTGTGGAGCGGCCATTGTAACGGCAAACAGAAGTGCAAAAATTATTAGAAATTTCAGATCCATATTGTTCGTACACTGAAGATCTTTGCTCAAAGTAGTTGTAAGTTGAACTGATGTTTAGACCATGTAAATGCATCGGTACTTATACTCCAAAGAATCTTACTCTTAGAATACTCTTAGAATCTTAAAAAAAAAACCATTTGAGGTTTCATGATTGATTGATTAAATCCCCAAATCTTTAGAACTGCATATGAGTATGCAATGGTTCGTTCATACGTCAAATGTTTAAATATGTAGAAATTCACAATTGTTAATTATGGATTAAACGAAACCGCATTTATACAATTAAAAGTTTAATGAAAATCCCAAAGTAACTTTTGTGGTATATAATTTTTAATTATTGTGACTGCTCATTTGTTTTTTAATTGGTTTTCATATTGATAAAAAAAAAACAGACATACGATGGACATAATCCGACATACACAATATGTTCCTATACTTTTATTTATGAATCGTAAACCCTAAACAGAAGTGGAAATTAAAAAGAGAATCCCATAGTTTCAAGAATTTAAAATTACAACATCCATTCCATGCCAAAATATATTCCAAAAGCCTGCAAAAATGAAACATTTTTTAATATCTCAATCGTGTTTAAGAGCGACTTAGAAATGTTTTTTTTTTTTACTATTCTTTTATATCAATAGATCGACTGCAGACAGTAAGGTTATTAAAAAATAAATGGAACTTTTATTTAAAAAACCCCGATAGCTATTAAAACCGAAATTTTATTAGCTTTAATTTAAAACAAAAAAATCGGTTAAGAAATGCGCTCACAAAATCAGTTTGTCCACGGCTACTTTTTTTGCCCCACTGTGTGCACCCACATAAATCTAAACACAAACAATCGACTAAATGCAATACGTAAACAAATTGAGTCTTTATCTGGTACCTTTAGTAGTAGTCATTGTTTTATTATAAATAATACGATAAATTTTTTTGTAATTACAATAATTGTTTAGTATAACCCAAGACAACACTTAAAAATGTTCTATAACATTCGCTTGTATGATCGTTACGCATCTAACTACTTCTATTGACTTTGGTATAATTCTAGTTTGGCATGATTCTAGTTTTAAACTTTTTTTCCTGAAGTTTTTTAATGATCTATTTATGCCTGTGTTATTTATGCGAGTGTCTAACTGTCTGGTATTTTTTTAACTATGTTTTGAGATTAAATAAAATTTTTTGGAGAATTTATATACAAAGAATCTGTCTAAGATTTTGAGTTAACATTTTAACATTTCAGTATTGAAAAATTAAATTTTTTTTTTTGAAAAAATATAACAACTATCTTGGTTTGGAAACGGTTTGCAATTTATAAATTGGTATAACACTCTTGAAAATACGAATGGGAAGTCAGGTCTTGCGAAAAAGCTCATCACTAATAGTAGTAATGTCGTATCTTGGCATCATTCCATATTAAACATGGATCATGTAAACCAAATTTTTTGTTTAAATCATGGAACACGTAAAGCTATATATTGAATTTTGATAGCATTAGAAAGGTACAGGTCTCACCATTCAAACGCAGCCAACTTCATGTAAATTGGTTGACAGGTTAAAAAGTTACTCGCTTTTTAATGACGTGAATTTTTAATAAATTTTTCGTGAATTTTTCGTGAATTTTTCGTGAATTTTTCGTGAATTTTCGTGACTTTTTAATGAAAAAACAGATTTGTGTCATCGACCACCCTCCGTATACTCCTGATCTATCACCATGCGACTACGTTTTATTCAAACAATAGCCATCAAATAGTCCTGCCTCAATTCCATTCATACATTTTTAAATATATTTTTAATAAATAGTTTTTAAACCCGTTACACATAGAATAAACGGGTATATTCAGTTTGTCGGAAACTTTGTAACGCAGGTGACGTCGTAAGCCCCAAAAATTATTTGAATTCAGATCAGCTCGTTAAGACTAGATCTAACCATGTCTGTCTATCCGCCTGTCTGCTTATTTCAACGATATTTATTCGGAGACCACTGGAGATATTTAGCTGAATTTCAAAACAATGATGCCAGGCTTATATTCAGTTATCGTGTTTCCTTGTTCATATTAAACTAAGTCGAAAATAGTTTAAGTTTTGAATTTCAGGAGAATATCACTTCAAAACTAAGCGAATGAAATTTGTAAGTACAGACGGACAAACGGGCATCGACTCGTCTGTCTAGTTTAGCCTTAATTGATAAGCTTACAATCAACATTTTTTTCATAAATAAAATTCCTGCTAAATCGCAAAGAAACAAATTTTCCAATAAATCAGCCTTGAAAATAATTCCTCGAAATGCACAGATCAATTCGATTCCCAGACTTTATTATTATTTCTATAATTATTAAAATCATTAGCAAATTTTTTAATAAAGGCACGTGTCTCGACTTATCGCCTGCAACACTTTTCCATTTGACTGCAATTCAAACAAACAAAAACACTCAAACAAACAACTAAGAACGAGTTTTGAACTGCGTATTATCAACAAAAAAGTTGTTTTAATATAAAACCTGAGCATTGAGTAAAAAATAGTAAACCTGAAACAGCGAATAGTATCTTTCTAAAACGCATGTTTCTTCGGAATTTCAATGATTCGCGCTAAAATGCAATTCTGAAAATCGAGATTAACTGTAAAAATATAAACAATAAAATTAAATATTAAAATGCATATAAAAAAACAAATAACTCATTACTGATACGAATACGAATTATACGAACGCGCAGCATTATTAAGCTCCAAAGTAATGCAAACGAGTATAAATAAGGCAGCTTTTGCACAGTTTGAGCATCAGTTCAAGTTGTAACTTCTCTGAATAAACAATCCAAACAAATCCAAAATGAACTTCAAGGTATTCGCTGTTCTCGCCATGTTGTTGGCTACCGCTTTTGCTGCTCCTCAGGCTGCATCTTCTTCATCAGCTGCTTCTGGTGGTGGCGCAGCATCCTCATCCTCTGCTGCATCTGGAAAATAAACTATAACAACGAATTGAATTCCAATAAATCCAATAAAATGAATTGCTAAATAAAAATCAATTTACAAAAAAAAAAAACACAAATGTTTTAATTATTTTTCTAGCAGTAGGTACTATTTTAGAAGTTAGAGAAGTAGTTCTCAAATCCATTGCATAGGTGGACACCACGGTTCACCACTTTACACTTCACGTAGTCATTTTTCCGTTGAGATCTGCACGTAAAAATTGGAAAGCTACATGTAATAATGGAACCGTCGCAAAGACTAGTGTTGGCAAAAAGAAGAATTTTTGAGTCGCAGTGTGGTTAGCGACAGTTACTGCAAACAGTGATTAAATCACTGTTCGCAAAAATTATAAAATTACCATTCACCTATAACTGAACAATTTCACTGTTTGCGAAGAGTGATACACAAAATCGCCGGTTACTAAAAATGTTCACTGTGCAACAAAACAATCACCGATCACTACTTTCAGTCGCAGTGTGACACAGTAGTTTTTAAATCTCTGTGAAAAAATCACCAAAAGTGATAATTTTGTCAATACTTAGAACCTATTCGCGCCCTTCGGTTGAAAGGGCTGGGTATGTGGTGATCACTTAACAGAGCTGTGATGTCCAAAATCATGACTGATTTATTTGGCCCCACTGATTTTCTTTTGGAAACTTTAGAATTTATTGCCCCCAAGGAAACTTCACGGGCGTTGCGGCAACATTTAATATTATCCGACTTAAAAAAAAATACGGGTGTTCTTATTTTCGGTTTAGAACATTCCTAGAGGGTGAATGAATAAAAATTTTCAAATTATTTTAAATTATTATACATACATTTTACATACATTTTTGGACCACCCTAATGTACTTCCTTCACAGCAGTTCGCTTTATAAATTTTTCTTCGTATAAGAACTTGACAAAATGTTGTATGGGTATATGGGCTATACCTAAAAGTGGGCGTGGCGCATTGATTTTATTGTACAAAGTTCAGGGCGTAGAAAAGAATTAGTTTTAAATTTTTGCCCAATATCTTTAAAAATGCCGATTTTGACGTTTAAAAATTTTTCAACACTATTACTTCCCAATGCAACTCTGAACCTAACACTGGGTAAAAATGAAACCCTGGGTTATCATCTGTTTTTACATCCGGCGCACATAGTGTGAAGGGTATTATCAGTTTGTCTGAAAGCTTGTAACGCATTAAAGAAGACACCGTAGGCCACATATATGTTATTCTTGATCAGCTTGATGAGACGAATCGATTTAGCCATGTCCTTCTGTCTGTCTGCTTATTTCAACGTACTTTTTCGGTGATGATATGAAGATATTAAGCTTAAATTTTGAACTTACAGATTTCTTGGCAACGACTGTTTTGTAAAACCAAGGTGCCACGTCCTTTTTAGGTATAGCTCCCATACAAACTTACAGCTTTTTTAAAATTTTTGTATGAAAATAGTTATTATTTACGAATGTACTCACTTCAAATTCGGTAAAAACAATTTTAAAATCATCTAATGTCGAAATCAAGGTACCACGTCCAATTCCGGTACCCCCATATAATCTTAAAACTTTTTTTTCGTTTTTGTATGAAGATATTTATGATTAATGATTTATTTACATCTTATGTCATCCAATATCATAACCAAAATGCCACGCCCATTTCTAGGTTTAGTCCCCATACAAATAGAACGCCCATTTTCGTATTTTTGTTTGAAAATAGTTCTCATTTATGAATATAATCACTCCAATCTGGGTAAAATCACTTATTCTGCCATTCTTTGAATATACTACCAATAAGACAAGGATCAGGTCTCTACAACATACATATCCCATACAAACTAACCTTCCATATTCTTTCTTATTTGAAGAAAGTTATTGTTTTACCATCATTTAAACCTTAAAATTTTACATACTATACATATATGCTTTTAATTTGAGCCCCGACTTGAATTTACCACATCCAACCTCTCTACGGAATATAATTTACATCATTGATGATCATACATGAACTAATTAAAGGTTTGTGTGGCGGGTATTTGAGCTTCGGCTCTACCAAAGTTAACGTTTTTCCTTATTTTTGTATTATTCGCGTTAAAATGCAATTCTGCGAATAGAGATGCATATAAAAAAATATAATAACAAATAAATCAATTCTGATACGAATACGATTTATACGAACGCGCAGCATTATTAAGCTCAAAAGTAATGCAAACGAGTATAAATAAGGCAGCTTTTTGCACAGTTTGAGCATCAGTTCAAGTTGTAACTTCTCTGAATAAACAATCCAAACAAATCCAAAATGAACTTCAAGGTATTCGCTGTTCTCGCCATGTTGTTGGCAACCGCTTTTGCTGCTCCTCAGGCTGCATCTTCCTCATCAGCTGCATCTGGTGGTGGCGCTGCATCCTCATCCTCTGCTGCATCTGGAAAATAAACTATAACAACGAATTGAATTCCAATAAATCCAATAAAATGAATTGCTAAACAAAAATCAATTTAGAAAAAAAAATTATAATTGTTTAATTAATTACCATTGTTAGACAAAGGACTGACTGTTTTTAGCAGCACTATTTTAGTAGTTAGAGTACAACAGTGGTTCTTACACCACGGGTCATCCCTTTTGATTTCACGTAGTCGATTTTCCGTTGGGATCTGCACGTGAACATTGGAAAGCTCCAGGCTATAATGGAATCGTCACAGGGACTGATGTTATCAAAAATACGAATTTTTGAGTCGCTGTGTGATTAGCTACAGTGACTTGCAAATCACAGTGACTGTAAACAGTGATTAAATTTTTTAAATCACTGTGAAAAAATCACTGAAAGTAATAACTTTGTCAAAACTAGCAATTAGAACCTGAGTGATCACTTAACTATAGTCACAGTGTCCAATTTTTAGATTGACTTTAACAAATGTATTTGTGTTTCATGGATCAGTACTTTTTAGGGCAGAGATGTGTAGATTTATGAGAGACTAACCCATTTTGTTCCATTTCAAAAAATTGCATTTGATCGTCGGTCTTTTTTCTGTCTTTCTGACTGTTGTTACATGTCGAAAATCGAAACTTAAGCTTTTCTTCGACTTAGGAAATTTAAGTACTAAAATCACCCACTTGTTGGATTGGATCTCAAACTAATTCACCCCCCATTTGTAGGTTTTTATATAAAAAACAAGAAAAAAAAGTTAACTTCGGTTGGACCGAAGCTTATATAAATGTTACACATCATTTCACGTTGATAGACCTTCGTGTGCAGCATTTGTATTAAATTTTATCTTAAAACAGTAAACAAATTAAAAATATTCTTAAAAATTTATAAATTCGCCATCCGATTTGAACCAATTTTAAACTGAAGATTTGGCATGGTATACGAATCATTTGTACCATATTTGAAGCCATTCGCTTTATAAATACATTTTTTCCTTATAAGAACTTGACAAAATGTTGTACTTTTGTATGGGAGCTATACCTAGAAGTGGGCGTGGCACATTGATTTTAACATAGAAAGTACACAAGACCTAGAAAACTTTAGGTTTATAGTTTCACCTTAAAAACTTTAAAACTGATCGAATAAATTGCGCAGCAACAAACAGACAGACGGACAGTCAGGGCCAAATCGACTCGTCTCATCAAGCTGATCAATAATATATATACTTTATGGGGTCTCCGATGCCTCCTTTAATGCGTTACAAACTTTCCGACAAACTGACTATGTGTAACAGGTATAATTATGCATACAAACCAAATTTCAGTTTAATAGTTTAAAAAACAACAAAGTTGGTGCATATCGGCCAGATCGGCTTTATAGCAGATAATTGAAAGAATGATCCAATCCGAAACAAATTTGAAACTGAATTTCATATTAATTGCTTTTAAAATAAAATTATTTTTTTTTTCTGTTGCTAAGGAGGTTGCCGACAAAATAAAATATCATTCTTTCATTTTTCAATGAAATGGCAAACATTATACCGAAATTATCCAAAATGAGTAGTGTAGAAGCAGTAATTAAACTTAAACTTAGCTACGGCTGACGGGCTTCTAACAAATCTCTTTATGCATTTTTGTTGTTTATTGGAAAATCTTGCCCTGGTTGAATTTGCGGCCATCCTTATCGGTACCTGTCCAGGAGAAGTATTGGGCAACAAGTTTCTTAGTCTCCTCGTTCTTGGCGTCCAACTCTTTCTAGGAATAGCAGTCGTAATCGATCTGCCAGTCGGGCGACAATGAGAAGGCTAGCTCTGGCCTCGCCATACCCACACTCCAGAAATGGAACTGTTTTTATTTTTGCCGAACAGCAATACGGAGACGAAGGACTGTTTGCGCATCTTGTCGATACGCTGGAACATGCCTGTGATTAGATTGCATGACATGAAAACCTTGGTCAATTCCTCGTTGTATTTGTATTCTCCAAACCAGATTGAGTAGTTTTCAGGATCAAACATCTCCCAGAAGTATGGAATGGAAACCGATTCATCTTCGTTGGAATAGCTTCGCTTGAAATCGTCGAAGTTGAAGGTACCTTTTGGCAAGAGATCGAAAGGATCCTTTGACATAGGTTCAAGAGCTAAGGCTGCATCGGCAGCCTCCACCCTTTGGGTGCGGCTTCCTTCTAGGCTGTTGTTTTTTCTCTTCCTTCTGCTTGGGTTGTTGTTGTTTGTCACTCTTGGCCTGGATTTTAGCATACTTCTCAGGATCGAAGGTAAGTGCTTTCTCGCAAAGCTTGAAGTCGTTAATGACAGCCTGGACTTGTGGCTGATTAAGAATAGTGACAAACCAACAATTCAAGTTTACGAATGGGCTGCGTACACTGGGTTCCAAATCATATTGGTAGAGATGCAAAAGGCTGGAGAATATCACGATGTCAGCCAAGGTGATGTGCTCGCCTACGAGGTAGGTAACATTGAGCAAACTATTGTTGAGCTTTGGTTCCCTTCTGTTGTGGCAGAATGCCTATCAAAATGAACACCCAAGCGCAGGAAGCAAGTACGATTTCATTATCGGCATACGATAGCCATTACTGTACCTTAGCTTGAACCCATGGACATTTGGAAGAGGTGTCAAACTAGCTTTGTCTGTCTGTCCGTCTGTCCGTCCATCCGTCTGTCCGTCTGTCATGCTGTCTGCCGTATGAAAACGATTATTTCGGAGACTATAAGAGGTAGAGCTTTCAAAATTGAAACTAAGACTCTCCTAGGCCGTCAAGTGTGCACTTACAAACGGTTTTTCTCTAGACCCATTTTAAGGGGTACCCTCCATACAAATCTACCCCCAAAATTTGGGTTTTTGCATAAAAACGTCATTGTTTTTTATTCTAGGAAGTTCAAATTTAGTAAAAATTATGTCTATGATAGTCCCAATAAAATACCATAATATGGGTAGGACCAACCAAATTTTAGGTATAGCCCCCATACAAATTTACCCCAAAATTTTGGGTTTTTACAAAAAAACGTCATTGTTTTATATTTTTGAAAATTTAAATTTAGTATAAATTATGTCTATGATAGTCCCAATGAAATAGACCAATATGGGTAGGCCCAATAAAATTTGAGGTATAAACCCAATCAAAGATATACCAGATTTTTTAAGTTTTTCTATGAAAATCCAATTCAATGATGTATGGTAGTCAAATAGAACCTAACTTAAGGTACATGTAGATTGGGTACAGGGTATCTTGCAGTGAAGCATACTCGACTTCAGTGTTCTTTCTTGTTTATATTATTTCTCGTTGATTGAAATGTTTTTGCATAAAAATGAAAGTTATTTAAAATACCGAATTCTCGCATAGTACAGCTCTGATTTGCTCCATGCTATTCTGTTCAAATTTTTTGATTCCCTAAACAAAAGTATTCATAATTTTAAATCAGCCATATTTAGTTTTATTTAAAGGCGACATGAATACTTAGACTGATTAGAATTTAACTATTCTTCGAAGCTTACACATGTGTTACACTATTTTTTTTTTCTGTAATGTTTACCATTCTCTTCTGATACTTTTATTTTTCTTTGTATCTACTTTTTGTTTACTTTATCCTTGTAATAAAATCGTTATTTTTCTTTCACCGCCATTTTAGCTGCTAGCGTTTGACTTTGCAGTATCTCTTCGCAGTATCTTTACTTTGTGTTTGTGTGTTTTGTGTGTCAAAAGTATCTTTTATTTATTTCATAGCAAGAAACAAGTGAAGTCGATTTGTTGCAGCCACGCCTCTCAACGATGATGCTACTCAAAAACAAAAAAAAAAAAAACAAAAAAGCATGCCCCAAGCTAGAGGTATTCGAGGCACCGAGTTGTACGTGTACATGTGTACATCGCATTCTTGCTGACTTGGCTTAATTTTCTTATACACTTTCGCTATCTCTTTTTCTCTTGCAGGACTCAGAATGTTTTTTTTTTTTTTTGACTGCCTCGTGTGCGGGTTGTGTAAACAAGGCATTAAGTACAACAAAATAATTAAAGTCAATTAGTGTTCTACTTCTTCTATACTTGACGTATTTGGGCAGTGCAGGGAGTTGGAGTAGCCGCCATTGGGCTTTAGATGCTGTCATTATGTCTTCTTCTTCTTTTCTTCTACTTGTTTTTGTAGTTGTAAATACAAACTAAGTATGTACGTATAAGGATAATACCGCCAGCTGACTCCTTGCTGCTGTTGTCATTAACGCCACAAATTTAGCCAAAGTAAAACATCATAATTTATTTAATTGAGTTTTAGTTGGTTTACTTTTTTCTATGGTAAAAGTTTTCTATAAAAGTTTTTCTCACAACTTTTTACATTCTATTTTTTTGTAGATCTGAAAAAAAATGTAAATAATTTAGTACCACTATAAGATTTTATTTTTTGTTTGTTGAAAAAAAATATTTAGATATTTAAATATTTGTTTCGTATACATTTAACAGTTTAATGGGTGTTAAATCATACGACAAATTAAAATTAAATATTTGAAAAATATAACTAAAGTATTGAAAGCTGAGTTTTTCAAAAATTAAGCATAACGAAGTCTTCGCCGCTTGCTGAATTTTAAGTGGAACCTTTAAACTTATTTTCGAAAATTGTAAATGGTCTCATATCAAGAACATTCGTTCTTAAATCACGAATAATATTTAATAAACGAACAGACAAAAATTTAAACAAGATAAAAGCTGTAATAAGAGTAAATTTGTGAGAATGTAGAATCCTGCTTTGCTTATTTATTTTGAAATTTAAGCTATTGAAACTTAAATCAAGGCCAACCGTTCTCAAAACAAGCACATTGTGCATAAATATAGAAACCATAGGAACATTTATCTTTATTTTCGTTTCTGTAGAGATTTTTTTTCTTTTTTTTTTTTTTATAATGCTGTGTTCTTTATTTGCAATCAGTCCCTAAGGGGACTATCAGCGAATTGTAATGCATAACATTGACTTTCTATAAAGTATTCCATGACTTGGGAGTTGTTATTGGGGTTTAAAAAGGGGTGCGGGAGTGATGGAGGAGGGAGGAGGATTTAAAAGTTTATGTGTGTGGGAAATCCAGGGGTGTAACCTCTTCAGTCGCCGAGTCGTTTTACTGTTATCCGGCAGGTTTATGGCCAAAGAGTTGACATGGTTGTCCAGTCTATCCAGATATGCCTTAGTGAGCCTAGCCACCTCCTGGCTTATGAGAGGGACTTTTAGTTCCTGGTGGATTTCTGCATTGGTCTGATATGGGTGCGCCTGAGAAATAATGCGCAGAACCTTGTTTTGGAAGACTTGGATTCTTTCTCTGTTGTTTCTCTTTGCAGTGCACCAGAGTGCTATGCCATACGTCCACATAGGTTTAAGTATTGCTTTGTAAAGGAGGAGTTTGACCCTTAGTTTGATGGTGGACCTTCTATCTAGCAGCCACAGATGCTTGCGCAACCTCTCGTTCAACTGGGAACGTTTTTGTGAGAGATGACTACTCCAGGTTAAGCGCCTATCCAATACCAGGCCTAAGTACTTTGCATTTGTCTGGGTTGACAACGATATTCCACCGTCTTAGCCATGTGTTTAGGTGATAGATGTTTAGGAGTCACTTATGTTATGGAGGAACCACTTCTCTACCCTACTTGGGTGAGAGGACAGGGAATAATGCCGCCAGCGGAGAAGATGAATATCAAATTACTCGACCGAGGATGGGATTCCTGTGGAGCCACTTGACTATGACGAGGTCTAAGGAGTTATACAAAGGCTTAAAGGCGAAGATTTGATTCTATTTATGCATCAACTCTTATTTAAAGTATGGGTTGATGAGTGCATGCCTAGCGATTAGAACTTAAGTAAGGAGACCCCGCAGACTGCACAAACTATTGCGGTGTCTTATATTAATCGCATAAAAAAATTCTCTCTGGCATACTGTGTAACAGACTGGTACAACACGTAAATGGGGTGGTTTTATACCGTCGACTCCATATTCACACGACGTCAGATCCTGGAGAAAATAACAAAAAAAAACAGATCGACACCACCTATTTGTCGACTTATCTTTCTTCTCTGTATGATGACGCTGAGAAACACCCAAAGCGTTATTAGGGTCGGCAAAAATCTCTCCGGAACACTTTGATACCAAGAGAGGCTTCAGACAGAGGCTTCTCCTGGATGGAGACCATACAACGCAAATGCTCACACGTTGACCAATATTTTCTTTGGTCGCGTATGCCGACAACATTGACATAATCGGCAAAAATCATCGCAAGAGGGCTTTCAATGAGACTAGCGGTAAGTAAGACGAAGTACTGAGAATGGAGAATTTCAACTTTGAGGTTGTTGAAAACTTCGTCTACTTGGGATCAGAGACAAACAAGAACAATGACACCAGCTTGGAAATCCGAAGAATAATTACTCCAGCTAACCAATGCTACTTTGGTCTCGGAAAGCAAATGCGAAGTAGGGTTTTATCCAGAACAACAAAAATCAAACTCTCCCAGTCCTGAATTATGGGGCATGTCAGAGGAGGACAAATCAGCGTTTAAAACGTTTGAGAGGAACATTTTTCGTAAATCTTTGGACCTGTCAAAGTGGAGAGCGAGTACCGTATTCACATGAATGACGAGCTGTACCAGCTATATAACTACATCGATATAGTCAGGCGCATGAAGTATAAACGATTGCACTGTGCTGGTCACAGACTTCAAATAGATGCGCGGGCTCCGGCGAGACAAGTATAAGAAAAAATAGCGAACGACATCGACGAGGACGACCGCCGCCGCGTTGGTCGGACCAGATCTAGAAAGACATCCACAAGATTGGAAACCGAAACTGTTACAAGTATATAATTTGACTTAAAGCTATAAATAAAATCGATGAAATAACAAAAACAAAATAAATAAATAAAAGGCGTGTGCTATGAATTTATTAAAATTGTTAACATTGTTCTACTAATTGAAATGAGAAAAAAAATAATAAATAAAAATTCCATAAAAATATAAACAAATTGCAATCTATTAGAATGCAATTATATTCATAAGAAAACAATCTGACGTATTTTTAAATGACGTTTTTAAGTGCGGTGAATGAACTATTTTGCATATGGCACGAGACGATAAAATATATAAATATGTGGATACATGAAACAATAGAATAATTTAATGATTCATAAGAATAATAAAATAAAAATATATAAATATCACAGCTCGTGCAATAAATTAGCGTAGGTTCCAGCTGAAGTTTCATTGAGTAAATAACAAATTTAATAGAATAACATGAAGAAACATTAACTTTGATAGAATCGAAGCTCAAATACTTCTGAAACTTCGTATAGCTTACGTTCATCAGAGCCGTGGGTCGTATTGCGTGAAGAGGTTGGGTGGTGGGGTTATTCGGAATCAATTCTCGAGTGGTTCCTCTGGATCTGTTGGTGTATCTCAAGCATCATCTGCTCTGCAACATCTTCTCAAGATGCCTGAGAACTCGATGTAATCATTTTAAATGTGTAAAGCAAAAAATTATAAATAAATAAATAAAAAATGATCTGAACAATACGAAAGCATTCAAAAGCAGCCCGATAAATAAATAATTATTTCATATATTATTAAAATATTTTAATTTTTACTAAGACGCACCTTGAAAACGAATTATGTAAAATGTTTGTATTATTGGGGATATTAAATTTATTTTTTGAAAAATTATTTTTTTGAAAACTTTGCAAACTTTTTTTATACAGAAATACAGGGTCCGCCACGTAACTTTTTTTTTTTTTAAATGCAATAAAAACAAAACGGTTCATCCGCTCATCTGCCCATTCGGCAAAGGCAAACCGCATCGGATGGTCTCGTGGCTTCAATTCTTGAACCAATTGAACTTTGTACGGTGTCATACCAAGGTCTTTTTCAAAATTCGCGACTAAAAGAGATCGTGGGAAAATCAATTGTTGAGAGCGACGCTTCACTGATGTTCCGGGCGCCTCACGCACACTCTCGGCTACAGCAGCGATATTATCGGCAGTACGCACTGTTTTTGGTTTCTCACGCGTTGGTTTATCAATAATTGTGCCGGTTTCTCTCAATTTTTGCGGGTGGTAATTTTCGCACACATTCTGCAACATTACCATAATTTTCAAAGTAAAACTGCACTATTTTAACGCGTTCCTCAATCGTATACATACACAACCATTTTCGTTCAGCGGAAGGATAAAACTAACTTTCTGTACAATCAGATGTGACATCAGTGTTGCCACACTCGAAATAACCACTAGTTCAAAAAAAATGTTAGATGGCGGACCCTGTATTTGTCAGAAATTTAAAAGTGTTTTTTTTTTATACCCGCCTCTTTATTTCTACGCATTTTTTATGTGAAGATATAAAGATATCAAGCTGAAATTTGGAATTAAGGCTTTTCGGCAATGACTACTTTGTATGCCAAACTAAGGTGTCACGCCCGTTTTTAGGTATAGCCCCCATACAAAGATGACCGCCCATTATCAAATTTTTGGATGAAAATAGGCATCATTTATGAATGTATTCACTCCAAATCGGGTAAAAAAACATACTATGTCATCCAATGTTAAGTCCTTGGTACCACGCCTATTTGAAGGTATAGCCCCCATACAAACTTTTCTATTATTTTAGAATTTTTTTTGAGTATCTCTATTTTAAGCTTTAAATTTGATACCAATATTGTGTCTAAACTTATGTTGTATCAGACCATTGGACCCCCTCCCATCCCATCTCGAAGTTCTTCCTTAGTCACTGATAATAACACAAACTATTTAAAAATACGTGTAACGGTATTTAAGCTTCGGTTTCACCTGAAGTTAACGTGTTTCCTTGTTCCTTAATAGTCTCATTGAAGACCATAACATATATTTTTTTCAATAAATTCGATCTCGAGATTTTATTTTTTTACTTGGCGCTTTGGAAAAATAATAAATTCTTAAACTAATCACTTCCATTGAAATTTTATTGAATTATTTATTTCAAAATGATGTAACTTATAAAAAAGTGTAATTATTCATTGATCTCATCAATTGTTATAGTAAAATATGAATAATTTACTTTAAAATAGACAACTATATAAATAATTCTATTGGTCGCTCAACGTTATTCACTATAACGATCTGTATAGTATCAAAACTTAAAATGTATTCAAACAAGTACTTAGTTCATTTTTTTTTATTTTTTTTGCCCATCATCATTCTAAATGTTTCTACTTCGCTATTCATTAATATTTTTCTTGGTTTAGTTTTCTAGACTTTCTTCATATATAATTAATCTCAACGCTTTTATATTCTATCATCCAAATTCTGTGAGATACAATTGTGGTTCCAGATTGGGAACTCACGAACGTTCCCTACCAAAAGCTTTGTATTTTATATTTATTGAATACTTTTCAATTTAAATTAATATTTTGGTTAGTTCAAACGACGAAGAAAATCAAAGAAGACAAACTAAATACTCTCCCGAAGAGAGGTTCTGTGTACGGCCCTCTTCGAATTTATTATACCATTTCAGATAAGCTGGGAGTTGACATTTAAAAATTTTTTTTTCAAGAGTTTACTACTCAATATCTCAAAAATTGTTCTGCTGCAAAATCTTTATTTCTGACTCGTATTGTACATTTGTGCTCTCTGGGAAACTTACGACCAGTGTATCAGATGCACTTTTTCCAGCTATTCCCATGAATATTGCTATGTCTTTTTTTCAATCTAGATAATTTCCAAATTTCGTACTATATACAAAATATGTTTGCACAATGTACGAAATATTTCGTAACTTATTTTTCGTTATATTTAGGTTAGATATAAATGTTCCAAGATTTTTTTGTTTATGAAATTTTGCTTAAATTCCAATGCTGTTTTGATGGTTTGTTTTTCACATCCGTGGTTCTTCATCATGAATGGATACTAGAACACAGTTTATAAACTTTATTCCGGAATAACTTTTATATAACAAGAAAAAACGTTAACTTCGGTAGAACCGAAGCTTAATGATAATGGAAGAGTGTTTACCTAATATGGAGTAAATTCATGAATAAATAATAACCATTTTGATACAAAAATTCGAAAATGGTCGGAAAGTTTGTATGGGGGGCTATACCAAAAAATGGGCGTGGCACATCTGATTTGACATTGGATGACATTAGAAGTGTTTTTAGCCAAATTGTAGTGAATATATGCATAAATAATAACTATTTTCATACAAAAAATCGGAAAAAAAGGACAGTTTATATGGGGGCTATGCCTAAAAGAGGGCGTGGCATCTTGGTTTTAACACTGGATGAAAAAAGAAATGTTTTTACCCAATTGGAAGCGAATACATTCATAAATAATTAGCATTTTTATACAAAAAATCGAAAAAAAACGGTAAGTTTGTATGGGGGCTATACTTAAAAATGGGCGTGGCACTCTCATTCTCGAACTTAACATAGTCGTTGCCGAGAAAGCTTAAGTTCCAAATTTCAGCTTAATATCTTTATATCTTCAACAAAAAAGATGCTTAGAAACATACAGACAGGCAGACAGACGGACATGGCTAAATCGATTCGACTGGTCGAGCTGATCAAGAATATATATACTTTATATATACTCCTTCAATGCGTTACAAACTTTCCGACAAACTGAACATACCCTTCACACTATGTGTGGCGGGTAAAAAAATTATAAATATTACTCTAATAACCCTCAAAATTTTGCCAATTCGGACGTAAACTTTTGTTATATCTTTGCGGTACAGAGTAGGCATCTGTAAAATCTGGAAGACTATTGTCTAATTGGAAAGTAATAAAAATTTTTTTTCAGTAGAACAGTAAAAGCTGGTATCTGGTTACATTGAATTGATATAAATTTACTGCTAAAATTCCATTAAACTAACTTCGCATCGGAACTAATTTACGGCGAACAGACGCAGCTAGGCAAATAAAGTCTGAGTAGACAAATAAATTGAAATATATTGACAAGTTCAGCGACAAATTACAAATAAAAAAAAAAAAACATTTCTCATTTCCTGGTTGCAGTGCTAAAAAAGGCTTCCAGATTTTTTCGATTTGTACGCAGTTTGTTGTTCGTTGAAGGCTTGCCACCTGAGGCGATATCACTAGAACTACATCACATCAATATTTGTCTTCGTTGTTGCAATTCTGTCTCAACCGCAAATGAAAATTTAAGTCTTGTACTGCTTGTATGGTACGCTGCCAGGCAACGTATCCTTAAAGTGGGTAAGTACAAATGAAGGCAATTCATTTGCAGCGAAAGGATTTTAAATGCGCGTACGCGTACGCTTAACTGTTGTCCTGGGCGACAAAAGCGCAGTGCAATTGCAAATGCACGCAACAAACACTGGCAGCGTTACAAAAAGGACGAAGGATAAGAATTGAATTGGTTTTGAGCGGTTCAGCATGGCGTCGCTGGAGCAAAAGTTTTCTTTCGGTTTTCTTTCCCTCTTTGGCAAAGTGTAAAGTTTTTACTTAAGATGCAATTAAGAGCCTCGTACGTTCTTTATATTCTTTTTTTTGTCTATCTTTTCACTGCAACTTTAATGAGTTAGAGTAGGCTGGGCTTGCTGGTTTAAAACTATTCAGCTGCATAGTACTTTTCTCCATGCTCTCATATCGCTTGCGGTTTAATTTGCTTCAATTGAGCTTAGTTGTAAATTGACTTGTTCCATGAATGTGCTTACTTCTATTTCATTTAATTTATTTCATTTACTGTGGTTCTTTAAGTAGAAACTTTTGTCGGAAAGTTTCTTTCAACATCGGTCTAATACTATTTATAAAGGGTCTATCAATTGGTACAGAAGTTATATCCTTTAACCCTTAATTATAGGAATACATTTAAAAGACTGAGTAACTAACGGTTTTGATTTATTTTTATTCCTGGTATTCGTAGGAATTGTACAAATAATGGTAAAATTGATATTAATCGGTCATTTCCTTAATTGGTAAGGCGATTAATCGGTTTATTATCTTTCAGACATGCGCCGAATAATCGTTAAATTTGTATTAATTGGTAATTTCCTTTATCGGTTTATCGATTAATCGGTAAACTAATTTTTTCTGCGATCTCTTTTTAACACAGTCACAAAAAAAGTGTCATCGACGAAATATTACTTTAGTATATTTTGAAGTATTTTTTCGCGCTGAGTCGAATCTCAAACTCGCTCCTGTTTTTTAAATAATCTCAAAAACTGATTTAACACACGATTTCGAGCAAATTTTAGAAAAAAATTTGCCGATAAAAATGAATTGGTAACAAATTAGAAAAAATGTTATGCGATTATGTTTTCTCATGAATAAGAAAAGAAAGCGTGACTACGTTTCAAGAACGCAGTCAAAAATTTTTTAGGAAAGGAAGATTCTGAATTACAAACAAACAGACATTGTTATGAATTTAAAAAAGTCATGGGTGACACCGAAATCTCAGTGTTTTGTGAAATTTTTTTGGTGTAAATGTTTATACAATTACTCGAAAATTTACACCAATAAACCGATATTTCAGTGATGGCAATTACCACTGGTCGCTTAAATGAGATGTATCTCAATGAGGTGAAAAGCAAAGAGAACGGTACCACAGTAAAAGATATTAAATACTAGTTAATTTGCAGAATATTAGCCACAATTTAAACAAGAATGAACGATTAAGTCAAGTATTATCGACTCGAAGGATACCCTGTATCCGAATTTTTATACACCTTACTTTATTGAACTGAATTCTTATACAAAAAAAGACAAAATATTGGGTAAATTTGTATAGGGGCTCTACTAGGATGGTTGAAAAAATATCGTATATGGAAAAATTAGAACAACAATTTTATGCTCCCACCTCTTAACACATTTTTTAGATTAAATGCAGAAACCTAAAAATTTAAATTTTGAACCGGATAGATTTGTTTCTCTTCATAAATGGTTATAGAAGAACATCCAATCATTTATTATTTAAGTTTTATTCAATATACTGACTTTTTACAGGGACTATTTTTCTTACGTTTTGTTTGAGATCCTTTAAAATAAGTCAATACTTAATAAGAAAAAAAATTTTAACTTCGGTTGGACCAAAGCTTATATATATGTGTCACACATCTTTTGGCGTGGATAAATCTTCGTGTGCAGCATTTGTATTAAATTTTATCTTAAAATAGTAAACAAATTAAAAATATTCTTAAAAATTTTGAAATTCACGGCCCGGTCTGAGCCAGTTTTAAACTGAAGATTTGATTTTAACATACAAAGTACAAAGGACCTAGAAAAGCAAATTTTTAAAATTTATATTCTTTATAAGGTTACATCTAGCCTATTTCTGCCTGTTACATACTTTTTACAAACTTAGTATACCCTTTTCCCTTCGGTTCCGATTTCACATTATATACGCAATATTTGAGATGTCTGAATTGAGATTCGGTTTCTGCACGAAAAATACTCCGAAATAAATTAATATTTCAGCCATAAAACTTTTTTTCGGTGACTGAGTAATTTTTCTTGGCGTTTTAATATGAGTACTAACCGTGTTTTAGAACCAATGCAACTTTAAGTTTTTATAAACCTTAAAGTTTTGGATCGTAACGGGAGATGCTCCTTATTTATTTGAAGGATCGCTTCGCAATAACGCATTTTTATGCCCTGCCCAAGGGTAAAAGGGGTATATTAGATTATTCTGAATATATTATAACAGACAGAAGGAGGCATAAATAACGCATTTTTATACCCTGTACCCAAAGGGTAAAAGGGTATATTAAGTTCAATCAATGTATGTAACAGAAGAAGGAAACAGATTAGACCCTATAAAGTATATATATTACTTGATCAGCATTGGAAGGGAGTCGAACTAGCTATGTCCCTTCTGTCCGTCCTGTCCGTCCGTCCGTCTGTCCGTCTGTCATGCTGTCTGCCGTATGAAAACAGTTATTTCGGAGACTATAGAGAGGTAGGGCTTTCAAAATTGAAACTTAGACTCTCCTAGGCCGTCAAGCGTGCACTTACAAACGGTTTTCTCTAGACCCATTTTAAGGATTACCCCCATACAAATCTACCCCAAAATTTTCAGGTTTTGCAAAAACGTCATTTTTTTATTCTAGGAAGTTCAAATTTAGTATAAATTATGTCTATGATAGTCCCTAAAAAACCTCCAAAGATTGGTAGGACCAACAAAAAATTAGAACCCCCCCACAAAAACTTACCCCCCAAAATATTGGGTTTTTACATAAAAACGTCATTGTTTTTTTTTTAGTTGAAAATTTTAATTTTATATATATTATTTAGTCCCAATGAAATAGACCAATATGGGTGGGGCCAAACATAGTTTTAAGTATAACCCCATTCAAAGATTTACCCGATTTTTAAGTTTTTCTGAAAATCAAATTCAGTGAGGTATGGTAGTAAAATAGAAGCTAACTTAAGGTACATATAGATTGGGTACAGGGTATCTTGCAGTCGAGCATACTCGACTTCAGCGTTCTTTCTTGTTTATATTAAAAATTCAAAAATTGGAAGAAGAATCATGTAGGGGTGAAATGCATTTTATTGTTCCCACCTCACCGTGGTTCATCTTTTGAATATGAGTTGTCGTTAGAAGTGTTTTCACCTTATTTGACATATAGTAAATATCTTCATAAAAAAAAATAGTTTTCATTAAAAAAAATATAAAAATTTGTATGAGGACTGTGCTCAAAAATGGGCATGGCAACTTGGTAAAACTTTATCAGCTTAAGACTGTGAAAAGATTAAGCTTAAGAACTACAGACAGATGGCGTACGGACATGGCTACATCGACTATCGTGTTTAATACCTTGAGTACCGAAGTTAAAGCTCTTCGTTTTTTTAAACTTAAGCGCACTCATTAAAACACCCTTTATATTTTTTATTCTAGATGTTCATATAGTTTTTATCGTCAATTTTTTTTTTTTTTTTTCCGGCTTTAAAAACGTGACCAAGTTCCAGACACCTTTTGAAGTGTAGTATTTGCGTGAAGAAAAACTTTTTCTTACTTTTCCGAGGCATACTTTTAGACAGTTGTAATTAATTTCAGCTGTCTTCTGTTCATTTTTAATTTCACTGTGGTTGTTGGTTGTTCAAAATGAAAATTTAAATTCAAATAAATCGTAGCTTTTAAAAATTTCTCATATTATTTCTGTTAGAATACTAAGACAATTCATCTTATAACATTAATTTCTAAACACAATAAAAAAAACATCATTTCTTTTTGTACTTAAATCAATTGAATTTATTTTCTTATTTAATTGTAATAATTATTTTTATCGAAGCTTAACCCGATGAAGCAGCTGATGATGATGCACAGACATTACCGGCACAAGCACTCGATGATGCAGCGGCGCCTTGTGGTGCGGGTAAGGAGCGGGTGCGGCTAGAGCAGCAACCAACATCATTGCGAATACGATAAGAACTTTGAAATTCATTTTTAAAAATTGTAGATTTACCGGATTTGCAGTTTACTGAGTGAAACGACAACTTGAACTGATGCTAAATCGCAGCACGAGCTACAGTTTTTATAGTCGTTTTAATCTTAGAATTACTACGAATTCATTTATTATGCATTAACGTAGCGTAGCGTATTTATAAATACATCAAAGTTTATTAAACGAATGTGACAGCTTTTTCTTGAGAATTTTTAAAAACGGGTTTTCGGGTTATCGTTGAACATGAAAGCTCATTAAGAAATATAAAAGTTGTATTGATTTTTATTGGAAAGAAAAAAGGGGCACGCGTTGATTTTTTCTAGCTTATCTGTTAAGTATTAATGCGACTTTTATATAATTGTGGGAAAATTTAAAACTATAATAATTAGGCAGTATAGGTACTCATTTTCCTAAGAAATTTATAGTGCTGAGAAAATATAGACGTCAATGAATGAGTCGATCTGGAAAGGGGGCTGAAAAGGAAAAGTTTTGGTTTAAATGATGCATTTACAAATTAAACTTGGAAAATTCTTTTTTATAACAAACGCGAAATATTCGGACCCAGCATTAAAGCTAAGTTGTGGATACGTATTATATCCTACTTTTACCTGTTTTTCGGTAACGGGACTGGGGAATAACGGAGGAGGAAGCAGAAGGAGAATAAGATATATTAAATTCTTGATCGGAAATGAATGCTGACTCCAGTTAATTATTCCCTCCACCCATTCTTGCTGCTGTATATGTTAACCAATCTTATAGACTATTAGATTTAGTTACTAAACTGGAAATTTAGATTTTCCAAAACCCTTTTAAAGATATCTTGTATCGAAATATTTTCCTTGGCGCAATTAAAAAGTAGCAATAATACCTTCATCATATTTTTAGTTTTTGAATGAAAATTTTTTAAATACTCAATATTGGAAACCTAGATTAAGTATCGAGAATGCCTACGATAGCCCCCATAAAGTATTCCTATTTAGTTCAGAACGGTTAATATATAAAAAAGGCACTCTGTCCAGTTTAGTTTTAACTAAAGGTTAGCTAATTGACACTTTAACTGGACATTGAAATAACGACCCTTTTAACTATTTTAAATTAAATATGAAATTTGATAAACAAACTTAATTGATTTCTGAATTATTAAATTAATTTTATAAAAGTGATTCAAGAAACCACAAACCGCAAGCTTAGTATTTAAACTAATTTAAAGGAGTAATAAAAAATGAATCAGAGAATACCACTGTGCAACAAAAAAATAGTCAATTCCAAACCTAAATAGAGGCTGTATGTCTGGTCGAGTATTAAATAACTTGAGACTTAGAAATTGCGGTAGATCTATGGTCAAAAACTGATTTTCCACTTAGAAGTCTATAACCCAGTAAATTACGAAACGCTTTTGAACAAAATATTGTAACTTAAAATCATTAAAGTTGAGAGATTTTGAAAAAAGATTGGATCCGGAAATGTAATAATATTATACTATTCTTTCTTATAAGTTATAGCTCTCTAAGTGAAAAAAAGGGGTTTTAAGTTTTTATACCCTGTACCCAAAGGGTAAAAGGGTATATTAAGTTTGTGCGAATGTATGTAACAAACAGAAGGAGGCAAGATAGACCCTATAAAGTATATATATTCTTGATCAGCATCGGAAGGGGACTCGAACTAGCTATGTCTGTCTGTGCGTCTGTCCGTCTGTCCGCCCGTCCGTCCGTCTGTCCGTCTGTCATGCTGTCTGCCGTATGAAAACGATTATTTCGGAGACTATAAGAGGTAGAGCTTTCAAAATTGAAACTTAGACTCTCCTAGGCCGTCAAGTGTGCCACGGTTTTTTTCTAGACCCATTTTAAGGAGTACCACCCATACAAATCTACCCAAAATTTTTGGGGTTTTGCTTAAAAACGTCATTGTTTTTTTTTTCTAGGAAGTTCAAATTAGTATAAATTATGTCTATGATAGTCCCAATAAAATATCCCAATATGAGTAGGACCAACATAATTTAAGGTATAGCCCCCTATACAAATTTACCCCAAAATCTTGGGTTTTTACATAAAAACGTCATTGTTTTTTATTCCAGAAAATTTAAATTTAGTATAAATTATGTCTATGATAGTCCCAATAAAATATACCAATATGGGTAGGACCAACCAAATTTTAGGTATAGCCCCCATACAAATTTACCCCAAAATTTTGGGTTTTTGACATAAAAATGTCATTGTTTTTTATTCCAGAAAATTTAAATTTAGTATAAATTATGTCTATGATAGTCCCAATAAAATATACCAATATGGGTAGGACCAACCAAATTTTAGGTATAGCCCTCATACAAATTTACCCCAAAATTTTGGGTTTTTTTACATAAAAACGTCATTGTTTTTTATTCTAGAAAATTTAAATTTAGTATAAATTATGTCTATGATAGTCCCAATGAAATAGACCAATATGGGTAGGCCCAACAAAATTTTAGGTATAACCCCATTCAAAGATATTCCCGATTTTTTAAGTTTTTCTATGAAAATCCAATTCATTGATGTATGGTAGTCAAATAGAACCTAACTTAAGGTACATATAGATTGGGTACAGGGTATCTTGCAGTCGAGCATACTCGACTTCAGCGTTCTTTCTTGTTTTTTGTCGCACAGTGTAATTGATGTCATCTTAAATCATCTTCATTTTCAATTGAGTCAGATACTTTTTTTTTGATAAATATTTATAGTTTTGCAAGGCCCCAGATGTGGTACATGATGTGAGTACTAAGAATGGACTTTGGAATATATTAAATTAGTTGTGGGTACACAAAAATATATAAAAAGAAAGTGTAATTTGATACTGTTTTCGAAATACGACACAGATCAGTGAGATTTCTTTTAAAAGCTTAGTATTTCAATAATTATGCGTTGTTGTATTTTCTAATGTAATTCCGATTTTTACAAAACATTTTAAGCCACCAAACTTTTTGACCTGTCTGTCTTTTTCGGTTGTGGGCACCTTAAAGTTACCGGTTGTGGGCATCCTGTTGGCTGTTTCTTACACGAAAGAGCATGAACGAAATGAAACATTAGCTAATATACCAACTAAGCGCGCCAAGATAGCATTTAAAATATTGGCTAACCGCATTTACCATTGTTTCTGATTTGAAGATTATGAGAGACGTGAAAAAGGTTATTCCTTTTTTTTTTTTTTTTGGTGAGTAAAGACATTTCAACTAAATAAATTGTCATGTTGTATACCCGCCACACAAAGCGATGGGTAGATTCAGTTTGTTTGAAAGTTTGTAACGCTTTAAAGAAGCCATCGAAGACCCTATAATATATTAATCTATATATTTAAAAAATGCTCTGTTCGTTTATACGAGGCTCATAGACTTGAAAAGTTCTGAACCGTTTAAGCCCAAATTTTGACACAACATATGTTAAGGTTCGGACACGGTTTTTATCTACTTTTTATGTTGATAACATATCTGGAATTGCATATATATCAGTTTTTTTTTGTGGTTTCCCGTGCCCCTACTGGTGCGCCACCTGCCGGCTGCCAGCACTTATGCATGATAAACTGTACAGAAATTAAAAACAAAACACCATATGTGTGTGAAAAAAGGGCATCACTGCCTCTCATAGTTCTAGTTTAAGAACAATGACAGATTGAATGAAGAGTGTTATCATAATAAATATTTGTCTTTGAAAGGCAAAAAAAAAATTGTATCACTTCATCTATCTCTCATGGTTTTTAGAGTTCAAGGGTGAAAACTAATAATAAAATAGTAATAAACAAAGCCATGCCACCCAAGAAGTAGAATTTGGATCGTCGCACTCGTCGCGCAGAAACACGAGAATGGGAGGTTTTGAATATCACTGAGTGAGAGCGGGATTCGATTCGAGAGACTGAGCGGCTGAGAATAATGTAGATGTACAACGCGGAATTAGCAGAAAGAAACTACAAATGAGTCAATAGACACCGTTGTGGAACTAGAGGAAGCCGTTAATTACCCAATGGAAATTTTAAATTAACTCGATCTTCCGGGGATTTCACCACACATACTGAAATTGAAGATAGGTGCCAATTATCCTTTTGCCTTTTTTGCGGAACATCAATCAATCGAAACTCTGCAACGGCACGCGATTCGCAGTCAAGAAATTGATGAACAATGTAGTGGAAGCAACAACATTGACGGGGCCATTCAAAGGTGAAGATTTCCTCATTCCCCGAACTCCCATATTTCCAACCGATACACCTTTTTGATTTAAGAGATTGCAGTTTCCACTTCGATTGACATTCGCAATCAATAATAACAATCAATCGCAGCTCAGGGCCAATCTTTGGAAATATGTGGCCTAGATTTAGGTGCGAATTGCTTCTCACATGGACAATTATATGTTGCGTGTTCCCGTTTTAGGTAAACCAGATAGCCTCTACATTTATGCCGAAAACGAAAAAATAAAGAATATTGTATACAAAATTCAATGGATATGCTTTTATTATTCATTTTTTATGCATGCAACCACCATTTGC